>SCLH01000118.1:95614-111622 GCA_004367855.1 Oikopleura vanhoeffeni
TAACGTGCTCTCCGTCATATTCACCGATAAAAATGTTCATATCATGGTAGAATACCAGTGTTATGCGGATTAACTAAATAAAGCAGAAAAACGAGTGGTCTCGTGGCTCTGTAGTGTGTATTTTTCTCACTAGAGGGGCAAAAGTTGAAATCGGAGAAATATTTCCGCTTTAATAACTGATCACTGTGGTCAGATCACATAAATATTTTTTATGGAAAATATAACTACCAGATTCTGGTAACCAGAAGGTAATTTGGAAAATGCTACGTTTCGGCTTGTTTTCACCCTCTAATTATTGATAACTTATTATTTTTTTTTAAATATTTTAACAAAACTTAATGAATTGAACGCAAAGCACTGAATTTTAAAGCGATTATTTATGATTTGTCATTTTTGACTTGTATAGCTCGAAATATGAAATTTACATAGTTTTTCAGCAGAAAAAAGAATGGAATTGCGCGTATTTTACTAAAGAAGATTCACTGACAAAATCAAAGCTCTACATTTGTTGATGCATACAGTATGTGTTTTTTCTACTTGCGAAATGAAAATTGTCATTTAGGTTATTAGGGCCAATAAAAAATGGTAACTAGGTGGATTATATTCTCAAACCCTTGACATCGGCTATAGCTTGGCTTTCAAAATAAAATCCACCTAGTTAGCATTTTTTATTGGCCGTAATTACCTAAATGACAATTTTCATTTTGCATGTAAAAAAACGCATACTTTATTTAAGTCAAGTTTTATCTTTAACTCGTAGACTCGATTCTAGCCAACTAACTGCCAATTCACCATTAAATCGCATTTTACGACTGCTTAAACATAAGACAGATTCAGTTATTAAAGTTATTCGTATAACCTTTGAATACCTAAAATGATGGTTTCGTGCGTTTTTTTTTTAAATTTTTACGTGATTACATTACTTATTTGCGAAAATTTTTTAAATCACAAAATTAAACTTTCATCTGATCAGAAACAAAAAAATCTAAAGACTTATTTTCCCCTTACACCATAGCCCAATTTCATCGGACCGTATATTTAAGAATAAGTGTTGTAAAAGTATACTGTTTTTTTTCCCAAAAATGCTTAAACATCAATTTTTGAACAGAAGTTGAATTTCCTTAGAAGTTTTAAATTACTTATTGTTTATCTATTGACAGCTTTCAGGTTCGAAATCGTATTCATGCTTGTGTGGGTGGGGGTGGTTTACTTCAAATTAAGAAATGACGTTTTGCCACTACCCAATAGTATCAAACTACGCCGAAAAGTTTTAGGACTAAACACACTAATTTAAGAGGTTTAACATAATAAATTATTTCCCCAAACACACTTTTTTCCAAGAACAACAGGATTATTGTAACATATTTTAAACTTTTATTCTTTGGATATTTCGTACGTCTGGTTTTCATTCAGAACTTTCCTGTATATGAGAAAAAGTTCTTAAAAACGTTTGAATTTACCTGTTTTTGGATACTTCACTTACTATGTAAATTTTGAATGGAGTGTTCTTAAAAAAATTTTTTCTTTTTCTTTTTCAAAAATACTCAAATCATCGAAAACCCCTTAAAATAAATTCCGTTCTAACGACATTGGTATTGGTCTCCGTTAAATAGCGAGCATCTCACAGAATCATATGCGTCGAAATGATAACATAAAGAATCGTAGCGAGAGAGTATAGGTGAGAAAAATGATAATTACCCCGAATTGGGTTTTTTTTAATTTCAAGATTTCTGTTCTGATTTATTTCTTTTTGGCCTTCCGGTTAAAATAGAGCACTCTAAATGCAAATTCCGAAAAATTTAATTACTTAAGAAATTGAAATGTTTAGCAGTGCAAGTACGCGTTACGCCGTGACTTCGCTCGGTTTCTAGAACAACACAATGATATAAACAATAATCTCATAGTCATATTTACGATGAGAAATTTGATGAAAATCCATATAAATATTTAAATGAACTGATGAGGAAAACCTTGAAGTCTTAACCTAACAGTAGTTCAAAATAATTAAATAAACGTTTAAATTCGATCGTGATATTGCACTGTTGCCGTCACGGTGTACATTTCGCGGAATTTTTTTTCATCCCATTAAATGCTTTTTGTTCATCGGAATTTTTAATTTTATTTAATTTTACTTGCAAAATTGGCGCTTGAATATTATTTTAACCCTATTGAAAAACTGTCGGTTGATAATGAAACTTTGCTCATATGGCCATTATAAGTGTGGCAACTAGTTTTGCAGTAATCGAGTACTGTGGTCAGATTCATGTCTAAAGTCTACGAGTTAATCAAAACATAAAGTGTAGAAATAATCAGATACAGTGGGTGACAGCAATAGGCAACACACTAGCTGTTGGCCAAATTTTTTTCTCGGAAAACCATACGTTTTTTAAAATTATATCTACATAGATAGCCTACAAAACAATTATTCATATCGCCGCTTGTCAAAATATACGCAGCAAAATGGGAAAAATATTTTTAATCAGCTGGTAACTCAAAATCAGTATCACTTGTGGTCCATACTTGCTCGATTGGTCTTTGTTGGCTTTATTTGGGTTACATTGTTCTTCAATTCTTTCGAAAAATAATTTTTTGAAAATTTTTTTTCTTATCAATTTGAGTTTCAGAAAAATCACTCGTGAAAAAATAAAACTTTGGATTAAAACTGCAAAACCACTAAACTTATACCAAAAAAATCCTTATATACTTTTCTAACAACTGGCTGCCTCAGAATATTGATATTATGTATGGTTTTCACACAATAACTTTTCTAAGAAATTTGGCAAAAATCCTAAAAAAAAGTAGGAAAAAATATCTTTCGACCGGCTTATCGTATGAAAATTTACACATTATTTTTGAAAATAAAATTGGAAATTCTATGACACATTTTAAATTGTTGGTTTGTGACGATGTTATTTCTGCGCCGTTTTGACTCCTGAAATTTTTTTTATATATAGGCAAAGGGTTTTTAGACAGAACTATGCTGTGCTAAAATCAAAAATTCTTAATTACCAACATTCAGAATACTATGCCGCATAGACTTTGCTCAATAACTATTCTTTTAAATCCGGCTAGAAGTTAACTCTAATTGATTAATAGTTACTCTATTAATTCAGAATTCAAAAAAAATGTGGCATTTTAAATTTTAGATTGTGAGAGTTAAAACTTACGAGAGCTTTCTCGTTAACAGATTTTCTCTGCAGAAATGAACGAGAAAATTCAGGCTGTGAAAATAATGTATTTTTCTCGAAATAACTGGCGGCCTTTACTGGCCTTTGAAAAATTTAGAAGTCTCACATTCAATGGACCATAAGAAATGTTATTTTAAAGCAAATGATGTTTTATGCAAAAAATCAAAGATACACCTAATAACCATTCGTGAAAACCCCTTGTAATGAAACCTCATGAACCTTTAATGTAAACCATTTATGAAAAACATGAAATGATCATTAGTGGAAACCATTTTTGAAAATTAAATGTATAAGAAAGTAGATTTATCAAATAATAATGCGATTTTCATTATAATTTAATGTTCAATTGGTAATACCAATTTGGTATATCCCTTTATCACTTTTTGGTTAGAATGCGTAGCCACAACGTTAAAATCACACGTTAAAAGAAGTAGTGGCTACGCATTCTAACCGAAAAGTGATAAAGGGATATAAAATTGTATTTAAATTTCTTAAAAAAATTTAACCTGTATAGAAATTATTCAGAAAATTTTTTTTTGATAGACGTTTGCTATTGGTAGTTTCCTAGAATTTGTACCTCTTATTTTAATCTCGAACTTGAAATTCGTTTTATAATTAAATAATATTTTTTACTGAGTGTCATAAGTTACGACTCATAACTGTCACGTCAGAAAAGATAGTGACCAATCAAATCAGCCTGAAATAAGTTGACAATCGTGTGATTTGATTGATCACTATCTTTTCTGACGTCACAGTTATGAAACTGAGTAACTAACTATACCGAAGTATAATCTTAGATATTGATATTTTATTGATGTAGAAGACGCTTTTCAGATTTGCCAATTTAAAATTTAAAAAGTCATTTTACCCTGGATAGTCAGCCTATTTTTTGTCATTTTCCAAAAAAATCTCCTAAAAATTATACACAAGTCATATATCCTTAAACACCTACTGTTAATATGATGTGGCGAGCTGAGGGAGCCAATCCTAACACTCCTAAGACCCCTCCTAAGCCCACTCATGAGGCCGGCTTTTCAGCCCCGCACATCATAGATTAACAGAAAGGGTGTTAAAGGGATATGCTTTCATTTCCTTTGATGAATATCTTGTCTATAATAAGACGATTTCCCTAGCCATGACCCTTAAGGGAGTGGGTGTCGCCAATTTGAGCCTCTTCCGAGGCCATTTCCCGCCAAATAAGCAGAGGTGATATTCCAAAAACATTTGTCACTCAACAGAACCAACCTTCGCGGTAAATTTCTGGAATTTAACAGTAATCTGATACAATCTCACCTATCGCCGACACCTACGCTTTTAAAAAGCTTCTTAAAAAGACACGCAGTTCGTACCTACTCCTTCAAATTTTCATCATTTTTTATTATTTTTTTGCGTGAGGCTCCGGAGGAAGCCTTACAAATAATGCACAAAAAAAAATTGCTTTGTTTTAAAAATTTTTTTTCGCGCCCAAAAAGAAAAAAAACGAAAACAAATTTATTGATTTATTTAAGGGTGATTTAAAATTGAAAAGTGCGCTCATTTGTTTTCTCTTTTGACGCTACGAGTTAAAAATTGTACCAAAATAATCCTTAAAAGTGTTTGTATTTAAACGGAAAAAAAATATTTTGAAGCATTTTTTTTCTGGTTTCCTAATTTGTCAAAAATTTAAGGCTCCAAAATGAAAAGTTGCCAATGGCCCCCAAGAGAACGCAAAGCAAATTAGATAAAAAAAACTCTCTAGTTTATTGTCGAAACTATATCTCTCAAACTGGTGGAGGAGAATAGCCTTTTGCCTGAGCCCTCCCAAACTGATCAATTTCAAATTTTAATTTTTAGTTTTTTTTGCGTTTTTGTCCCGCCGAAAGCAAAATCTTTAAATCAAAAGCAATTTTGCATTATTCGTAAGGCTTTTCCGGAGGCCTGACACAAAAAATAAATAAAAAATGATGAAAAATTGAAGAGTAGGCACTAACTGAGTGTCTTTTAGGAGGCCTTTTTTAAAAGCGTAGGGTGTCGGCGTAGGTGGGATTGCATCAGATTACTGTTTAAGTTCTAAAATTACCGCGAAGGTTGGTTCTGTAGTTACAAATGTTTTGGGGGAATATCACCTTTGCTAGTGTGACGGAAATGACCTTGGAAGAGGCTCCAAATCAGCGACACCCACTCCCTTAAGGTGTGCAATCGATTCCGGCAGATTTGGGTACAATTTTTTCAAGAGCGATATATGAAACAAAAATGTGAAATTTATTTTTTTATTTTTATCTTGCATAAAAGTGGTCCATTCTTGCAAACGTTTAATATTTTAATTTCTTAAACATAAACTAACTATCTGTGCAAATATAAAACCATTTTCATTGGAACTCCATTCCACTCAACCCCGACTGAATAACACGAGGTTGTTGGTTTTGATAGGAGCGAGTATAAATAAAAGCTTCCAAGACATTGGTCGGTGTAATGCGCTAAATATGTCCTGGGTGTTTCTATTATGTGCTTGCGTATAAAAAAATTTTCTTGATATGAAAGTTTTTTTTCCATGAAAATCGTCAAAAAATGGCAAAAAAGTATTACGGATATTTAATTATTATTTTCGTTTATTTGCAATCTAAGGTTGCAGATTGGCTTACAAACAAATTTAGGCAAGTATAGTGCACAAGCTTTATAATATGTCGTATAATTTGGGAGTAAATAATAAATTAAAACAATACTAAATTCAAGTTTTAATAAGAAAAGGCAGATTATAACATTCCTAAGAATATTTCAAACAATATAAAGTTGATCTTTCTTAAAATGTTTATCATAAGAAATGACAGATTTTGTTTTATCATAAGAAATAGATACAAAAAATAAATAAGTGATTTGTAGAATCATTCTACCTATTTTTTTATTGAGAATTCCGAAAAAACCACAAATTGAAAATTTGGACATGATTTGCGGAAAATTTTCATAATATTTCCAAAAAATATCGACCAGAAGATGAAAAATAAAGATTTTAAATATTTTTCCAAACGCCTTCAGAAATATGTAGACATGCATGAAAAAAAATTAAAGAAGCTAATTTTTTTGATATTCATTCACAGAATTCAAAACAATAAGAAGAAATTTTTTGGAGCAAAATGCGGAACAATTTTCATAATGCTTTGATTTTTTTTGAAAATTTTACGAATTCAAAAATTAAAGTTCTGACTCAAATTTTTTCTAAAATAGACAAAAATTATTTTTATAAGTAGCTGCACATTTATTCTGGTCAGCTAACGAAATAAGCACAAAAAGAAAAACAGCTAATTAAGTTTCGTGTAGTTAAATTGACTCAAGTCTGCCGAGTCGATGCTACCCCCTTAATTGAAATCCATAACTTATGGCCCATAACCATTAATAGAAACCCTTTTTAACCAAATTGGGTTTCCACAAATGGTAAGTACTTTTATACATGTATTTAGTAGTTTTTTAAATGCCCCTCAGTTTTATTTCAAGGATAAATTTACTTGTTTTCATTCCCGTAAGCTTCGCGAATACGCACTAGTAAACATTTTAAATATTATAATAATATTATTATTCATGACTATGCCATGGCTAGAGTAATGAGCATTAATATTGCTGCAATATCTTAAAGAAAAAATAGTCGTGACAGATTTGTCCGTCAAGCGTTCGTATTAGCTCGCGAAGGATTCGCAGCCGCAAGACACTCACTATTTCAAGGCTTACCGTTCACTCAGCTATAATCCAAACCTTCTCTATCAAAGAGTACTTAAAAATTCCTCTGTTAATCTCATCGAAATTCTTTGGATTGAAATCAAAACTAGGAGAATTATTGTCTCGTCTGAACTGATTAATTTTTAATTATCAACTCCTATTTCTCAACATATATCTGTTTCTACTAGTCTACTATTTTGATAGTGCTTTTATTATCAGTATGTAAAATTTTATTAAATGTTATCATAATTATCCTCGAATCCCAAAATTGCTCCAATAGTGTCAGCTTCGTTTCCTTTAAAACATTCCCATTCCAGATCATCAGATTCATTCATTCCGGCTAAAATAGTTCGTATTCCGGAGGTCTTTTCTAATTTCATCACTTTTGCTATTCCTGTTAACAGATAAAAATCATATCGGATAAAAATAAAACTCGCTAGTTTTACCACTAAGTGCCGTTATAGATATATATGCCGTCCGCAGTCAAAAGTTTGTTTTCTCGAACCTACCCTTGAAAATTCAGACATTTATAAGACTAGAAAATTATTGATTTCATTTTTTTAAATTTTACCACAAGGTGACCAAAAATCAAATTCAGTCAGCTTTGAGTCTTTAGCGCCATAGTGTGCCAGTTTTTTGTTCAAATTGAAGATTTTAGAAAATGCTTATTTTGAAATTTTAGCTTGTCTTCAGACTACCTACATAGATCTCCACCCCGAATGCGGTCGGGAAACCCGATTCAAATATTTCATAATTTGACAGGTATGCACGCAGTCGGCTGATGACTTAACCCTTGTGAGCACAGAGCCAGCACATTGTGGCTCCAGCATACCTAAACAGTCAACGAAACAAAGACCAAAAACTGGGACTCGAAGATCTTTTGTTCAAGAACTAGATAATAGATTAGATTCGGTCTTCAAGAAATAAATTGGAATTTTTTTCTGAATGTTTTGTTCCGGCTATTACGGGGAGTGATTATCAGGATTTTGAGCTATGTTTCACTTCCGTAAAAATTTATTCGAACTGGTCATACAAATCATATGTGAATTAGCCAGTTTTAGGAAGTGTTTTGTGCATGCATAACAGTTGAAATAAAAATGTATTGGTATTTAGGGGCAGACATTTTTCTTAGGGAGTGAAATATCTAAATTGTCAACTTCAAGTATCATGAAAAATTTTTAGTTATATAAAAGTGAATTAACCAATCAAACATTGTCCACAGTTGTACTTCATTACCATATTTACTCGAAAATAATAGAAAAATGCCATTATCTGCTTTATAGGGACAAATAAACATTTTTCATCAAAATCATGATTTTTCGATAAAAATTTGGACTTAATTTATAAATTACTTTTGGTTATGAGATATAAATCAAAGCGGACAAAACTATAACGTAGGCCAGATTCTTGTGCATTGTTTTCGACAGAGATCAAATTGAAGAGACAACTGTGACCATGTATCACGTGATATGGTACAACCTTGCTTTTCTCACTAGTTTTTCTAGAGCTCGAAATTAAAATTCTGAATTGAAATGTCGAATGCAAAAATATGACCTTTCAACTTCCTTATGCAGACAAAATTAAAATTCCAAGTGGCCTTAAGCTTTCTGTGAACAAACATTTCAAAGTAGAGCCACAATTGTGCTCTGGTGGCCTTGGCGGAACTTTTTTTTATATGCTCACAAGGGTTAAGGGTTATGGTGGTTCCTAATTGACATTTTCTCGATAAAATATTAGCCCGAACAGAGCTCGAGGATATAATTCAGATTAGCCAGTTTGTAGACTAGCCTTCAACTTGCGAAAAAAACATGCCAAAACTTTTTTGTATGACCACACTCCTTCATCACATAGCGGCACAAGAGCCACCTAAGCCAAAACCGAAATTCCTACTCCTCTGAGGTTAATTTTGAAATAAACCTAAAATTTTAACATAACATGTATAATTAGTATACAAAACTTTGTAGGTGAGCTTTTGTCGATAAGTGCTATATATTATTCTAGAATACGTAAAAAACCGGTCCAAAATACCGGTTTTTGGACTTTTTTCATCGGAAATTCTTACTCCTCCTAGGTTAAATTTCAAAATTTACTCAAATTTTGGCAAAAAGCTAGCTCTAAACAAACAGAAACTCTGTAGGTGGGTTTTTTGTCAAATTTTCGGCCCAAACAAAAAATATGAATTTTTCAAGGTCACGTGAAAATTTCCGAAAAAAAAATGTGCTTCGATTTTTTCGAAAGTAGGCTCAAAAGAAAGCTGGGAAACACTGAAGAGAAAGTTGGCTTACGTCAACCCGATATTCGAAGTTTTAGTGGTCAAATTGACACAAAACGTTATTTTGAACATAATTTTGAGAAAAATACTAGGAAAAAAATCGAAAAAAACGCAAATTTCCGAAATTTTTTTTGTTCTTATTTGGGTTGTTTTGTGCTTTTAAAACACAAACGATTGATTTGGTGCATTTTTATGACATAATACTGCAGAAAAATGTAGGAACCATACCTTAGGGGGTGGCAGGGTCTGGACCTTTTTAAACTGTGCCTCAAACATAACGGAGACAGTAGTTACTTAGTGGCGCTTAATCGCAATGATCATGAATACTGTGAAAAAATTTTAAAAAAAGATGACGAAGGCTGACAAAAATTTTAAGATTAATTTTTTGGCACTTTTCTAGAGGTTGGACAGGTATTCCAAACAATGGAAATAATTATTTTTAATCTCAAAGATTCTCAACCCCTGTCTTTGCATACAAGTATAATGAAGTAACTACTGTTCTCCGTTTTATTCTTGAGGCGCGTTAAAATGTCCAGATTGCCTCGACCACCCCCTTACAGGGGTATATCTGTCTGATTAAATAAAGGCCTTAGAGCGCATTAAAAATGCTCCAATTGATACGGGGTGATAATTAAGTGTTACTAACCCAATCATCAAAAAAACATTTTTCGAAATTTTCGCATTTTTTTTAAGTATTTTTTAAAGATGAAGTTAAAAATAACGTTTGCTCGAATTTGACCACTAAACTTCAAAAATATCACCTTGACGTAAGCCAACTTTTCATCAGTGTTTCACTGGCTTTCTTTTTGACCTACTTTCGAAAAAATCAAAGCACTTTTTTTCGGAATTTTTGGAAAATGACCAAAAAAAATCATATTTCGAGTTCTAGCTCGAAATTGCAAAAAAACCTCGAGAATCTCTCACATATGTTCTTAGGAATACTTGATAAACTTTGAGCCATTTTTGCAAATATATCTCGGAGGAGATAGATTTTCAAGTCTGAAATGCGAAAAATCGTCGGTTATTTGGCGTTCTAGAATTGTTCAGTCGCCGGATCAAAAAAGCCCTCGAGAAATGATTGGCATACTCCCGTTACGTGATCTGTGAAAATAAGACGCTCAATTGGATATACCGTCTGGGAGGAGATAGATTTTGAAATTTTGAAATGTCACTTGTTACGATACTGTAGCTTATTGGTGTAATGGTCAAAAATAATTTGTGATGTACTTTTTCGCAAGATTAAGGATAGATCTACCAAATTAGCATTTTGGGTTTTCTTATAAGCTTTTAGTTTTCAGAATATATCACGCGTGAATATGTCAAATCTGCCAGTATATTACCCCTTAAGGGAGTACTGGTCGCAGTTAGAGATTCAGACATGAATTTTCCAGATTATTTTTTAATGTTTGTTTTCCAAAAATATGGACAAAAATGGTTGATTACTTGTCGTTTTATTCTTAATAGTCATCAAAAAAGTATTTTAATTGCGATTTGAAAATATTTATATATATTTTGCTATTAAAATAGTTTTTTTTACAACGTTTCGATTTATTATTCATCTTTCAGGTAATGATTGAGAAAATAGAAATATTTTTTGAACGAAAAGTTGACCAAAAAATTGAAACAAAAGTAATTTGGCAAAACGGGCTCTCAGAAAAATTTGCCAAATTACTTTTGTTTCTAATTTTTGTGTCAACTTTTCATTCAAAATTATTTCTATTTCAATCATTACCTGAAGATGAATAATAAATTGGCGAAACGTGTGTAAAAAAACTATTTTTAATAGCAAATATTATATATATTTGTGCCTCAAAACCGAATACATGAAAATATTTTGTTGACTTTCTGCATTTTTGTCAAAATTTGGAGATTTCGAGAATTTAAAATCGCTTGTTTCTCAACACGAAGGTCAAAAGTGAAATTTTGGACCTTGGTGCTCTACGCGTAGCCTTTAGTGTCGCCATTCATACTGGTTTTAATTTTCTGTCGTGAAAATCAGGGAGGAGTATCATTTTCCCCGAGTCACTCAAATAATACCAAAAAACAGGTTTTTGCTCATTTAGCGCCGAATGATTTTTTATGAGTGAATCGACCTTGGTGGTTCTGCCACGTTCTCTGTGTTAATAAAAGTATTCTCTATCTTTGAAACTCCAGGTAGGAGTAGCATTTTTGANATCTGCGGTTTTACCCGAGTTAACGTAAAACTTCTGAAATGATGGTTTTATGTATAAATAATTTTTATTATATTCGTAATTATTAAGTTATAATAAATAGTTATTAATTAAAAAAGTTGTGTTTACAAGCGATTGTTGTGCTGATTTCATGAATCTATTCTGTTTTCTTGAATTTATTTGCGACAATTTACTTTTCGTGGTTTCATCAACACTTTTTTCATCGTAATATTGTTCACTGAATAACCCAAAAAATTGTAAAGTATAGAAATCATTCATTGTGTCAGTTAATAATAAAATGAGACTCCCACCGAGAATAAATCCATCATTCCCAAATGTCACACCACCAGCGATATCCTAAAAATATGTTATCCTTGATTTTAGTAGTAGGGCCTTCTAAGTTGGCAAAAAATTTAAATTTTCATTAATTCAAAACTGACTTAAGTGGAAAAACTTGCCCAACTTGAAGAAGTCTTCAAAATCATTTCAAGACTAATTGTAATCTCATACAGTGCAACCTACGCCCAAGCAAGAACCTTCAATACGCCTCATAAAAAATACCAAAAACGTATCTTCTCCTTTAATTTAAGTAAAATTCACTAACACCACCCCTATAAGGCACGCGAAATTTTCCTCAAGATAGTCAAATAAAAAAATGGGGAAAATTAAATTAATTTTTTTCATAAAAAACTTTTTTTTTGTCTACGTATTTCCGTCATTTTCGAAGGTAAAATTTTACGTTTGAACAATAGATTCCCAGGTGCGCATCCTAGTCACAAATAAATACGATTTTTATAATAACCGATAGTAATACAAACCAGAAAAATTTGGCATTTAAAAGTTTGAAATTGTTTCTACAATTTGTAGACTCTTTGAAAAAATTTAATGGCACCATAAGACTCCTTACTAAGTAGTCCTTGGTCTACATTAGTAACGAAAGTTTAAGGGTATGGTGGTTCCTAATTTGACATTTTCTCGATAAAATATTAGCCAAACAGGGCCTCGAGAATATAATTCAGATTAGCCAGTTTGTAGAACTAGCCTTCAACTTGCGAAAAAAATATGCCAAAACTTTTTTGTATGACCACACTCCTTCACACATAAGCGGCACAAGGGTAAGGGGTCAATTCGGGGGCAATAAACAACAAATTTTTGCCCCCGAATTCTTAATTTTTAAGAAAAATTCGGGGGCATGTTTTTTACGAAAATTCGTAGGTAGTTGGAATTTGTTGTTTTTGCTCCCGAATTTCTCTAAAAAATGCATATTTCAGGTAAATTCGGGGGCAGATATCTTTAGATGCATAAATTTATAAATTAAATGATGTTTTTGTTTCTTCGAGCAGATACGATATCCTGTATGGAATTAATATGTTAAATTTCAGAACAGGTAAAATCTTTCTTGGGTGTGTATAGTTTATTGTGCTATTCAGTGTAGAGTGGCGAGTGAGGTGAGGCAAGTGAGGTGGCCAAGAGAGAGGGAAAGATGATCACGTGGGGAGCTCCCATCTCTTCAAATCACAAAAACAAACCAAAAAATAGCTTCCCAATTTTGAATTTCATCTCGTTTCTTAAATTACAGTAGCTTTAAAAAAAACTCTTCTAAATAACTCTGTTTGGCATAAATTTTGCAAGTAGAGAGAGATAGGAGAATTTAAGAAAATCTTAATTTGAAATTTATGCTTGCCTTCCAGGAGCTACCTACATAGATCGTCACCGTCCAATGGCGTTGGTCGGGAAAACCCAGATTCAATAGTATTTCAGAAATTTGACAGGTATCAACGCAGCGGCTGATTTGATAACCCTGGGGAGGCACAGTGGAGCCACATATTGTGGCCTCCAGCAGACCATAAAATGAAATCGGAACTAAAGACGAAAAACTGGATTCGAGGAATTTTTGTTCAAAGTACCATTATAAATGACTGTTTAGATTCGGTTTAAAGAGAGAATATTGAATTTTTCTGAGTGTTTTGTTCCGGGTGCGATTACGGTGGGGAGTTGAGTATTTGATCAGGTAGTTTTGAGTTCCTTAATGTTTGCACTTCCGTAAAATTATTTATTGTCGGGAACTGGTTCATACAAGATCATTATGTGATTAAGGATTATTAGTCGCAGTTTTAAGAAAGGTTGTTTGCTGCATGGCATAACAGGGTGAAATAATCAATGTATTTGGGAATTTAGGGGCACAGACATTTTCTTAGGGATGAACAACCTAAATTGTCAACGTGTCAGAGTGAGTCACAGTGAAAAAATTTATGTTTAATTAAAAGGTGGATTTAACTCAATTCAAACATGTCAGCACAGTTGTACTTCATTATCCATATTTACTGCGAAAATAATAGAAAAAATGCCATTCCTTTATAGGGACAACACTTGTTCATCAGAAAATCACATGAGTTTTTTCGATAAAGAATTTGACTTGATTATATATATTACTTTTGGTGTTATGAGATATTAAAGTCAAGTAACGCGGACATAAAACTATATACGTAGCGTCCAGATTCTGGTGATGTGTGTTTCGGAACAGAGATTTACAGATTGGAAGAGTATTCAAACTGCGTGACCATGGTATCACGGGATATTGGTACTATTCCCTTAGGCTTCTCCCTTCTAGTAGCTGCAGTAAATTAAATTACTAGATATGGGGAGAATTGGTCGAATGCAAAATGATGAACCCTTTCAGACTTCCTTAATCCAGACAAAATTAAAATTCAAGGTGCCCCTTAGCCTATTCACTAACACAACACTCAAAGGACAGCCTGGAATGTGGCTCTGGTCCTTGGCGAGCCATTCATTTTATATGCCACAACACCCCGGTTAAGGGTATGGGGTCCTAATGTTGACATCTTTAATGTCCCAGGGCCTTCGGGGGGCCATTACCATTACCCAGTTGACAGAAGCCCTTTGCGAAAACATCAATACTTTTTGTGTAATGAACCAGCACTCCTCGACAACATAAGCGGCCCAAAGAGCCAATGAAGCCAACGAATTTCCTACTCCTCTTGTAGGTTATATTTTAAACCCATTCAATAGCATTTGTACATAAGACATGTGATAATTGCAGCAACTCAAACTTTTGTAGGTGAAGCTTTTGTCGATAAGTGCTATACCTCATTCACCAATACGTAAAGGAGCCTACACGTTTTTAGGCACTTTTCATCGAATCTTACTCCTCCCAGACAGTACACTTAAAAATTTACTCAACACTTGCCCACAGTCTAAACAGAGAGGGGTTTTTGAATTTCGGAATAATTTTCAAGACATACCACAAAAGTTCCTGAAAACAAAATGTGCCACCAACTTCGAAAGTAGGTTCTCTTAAAAGAAAAGCTGTGGGCCACAAGCTTACGAGCCCATCACTCAACGGCGTGTCCGGCAAACGCATGTTTAAGTGGCGAATCTGACACATAACGTATTCCGACCAATAATTTTGGGTCCGAGCAAAAAACTCGAAAAAAACGCCACACACTTTCGAATATTTTTTACCGAGGTCCTTCATTCGGGTTGTTTTGTGCTTTAAAACACAAACAGATTGTGAAATTTTTATGACATAAACTGCAGAATAATGGAACCGGGTTACCCTTAAAGGGGGTGGTCGAGGCAATCTGGACCTTTAAACTGTGCTCAAGAATAAACGAGCCCTACTTAATTATCGAAAGATCATGAATACTGTGAAATTAAAAAAAAGATGACGAAGGTGATTAATTTGGCCTTTCTAGAGGTGGACAGCCTATTCACATCACAATTATTTTTTAATCTCGATTACAAACCTGTCTTTGCATACAAAGTATAATTGCCATACTGAGGCGCATTACACCAGAATGTCAGATTGCCTCGACCACCCCAAAGTTATCTGCTGATAAATAAAAGCCTTAGAGGCATTAAAATGATAATCGGGGTGATAATGTAAGTGTACTAAGAACCCAATCATCAAAAAAAATTTTTTCGAAAATTCGCAATTTTAACATTAAAAATGAAGTTAAAAATAAAACGTTTGGCTCGAATTTGACCAACTAAAACTTCAAAATTCGGACGTTAGCCACTTCTTCAATATCCAGCTTTCTTATTGAGCCTACTTAATATCAAAAGATCGAAAGCATCTTTTTTTCAGAAATTTTTTGATCAATATTTCGAGTTCTAGCCTCGAAATTGGCAAACAAACCCTCGAGAATCTCTCACAATGTTTAGCCTGAAAACTTGACCACAGCAAATATATCCTCACAGATAGATTTTACAAGTCTGAAATTGCGAAAAATCGTCGGTTATTGGGCGTCTAGAATTGTGTCAGGGTCGCCGGATCTAAAAAAAAAAAGCCCCTCGAGAAATGATTGGCAACTCCCGTTAACGTTGATCTGTGAAAAATATAGAGCTCAATTAGCCGTCTGGAGAGATAGAATTTGAGAAATTTGAAATTGTCACCTTGTACGATACTGTAAGCTATTGGTGTAATTGGTCAAAAATTTAATTGGTGATGTACTTTTTCGCAAGATTAGGATAGATGCTAGCATAAGCAATTTTTGGGGTTTTCTTATAAGCACCACGTGATATATGTCAAATCTGCCAGATAAGCCCCCTTAGGGAGTACATGGTCGCAAGTTAAAAGAGATCAGACATAAATTTCCAGAATCTATTTTAAATGTTTGTTTTCCAAAATATGGACAATAAATGAGTTTTGATTACTTTGCTCGTTTTA
>SCLH01000118.1:118976-139204 GCA_004367855.1 Oikopleura vanhoeffeni
GCCGAATGTGTTGATCTTAATTAATATTTTCGCGATAAAAACCTTCTTATTATATTCTTAGCAATTTGTTATTCAAACTTTAATTTATGACTTCAATATATTATTCAAAATAAGCCTACTATATGTTTGAGCTTCAAACTGCAGAAGAAATTCCGCAACGCCAAGAGTTTTGCGCATAACTTTTGTTCTAGGCCCTTAAAAAAAATTTGGCTTGATTATATTAAAAAGGAGATTTCAAGGATAAAACGACTCCGATTAAAAAAAAATTCTATGTCAAACAAAAAAGCCTTGTTCAAAAGACTGGATAAAAAAAGACGTTTTTCGACATAACTTTCGTTTAAAATCAAAACAAAAAATTTACTTGATTATATTAAAGATTATTATTCTGCAGTCACTCTCGTTCAAAAATTAATTAAATCGGATGTCAGATTAAACATCCTTGTGCATTTGAAAAGTTCGACTTTGGCGCCCTCTTGTGGCTGAACCTACTTTCAAAAATCTGCGAGAACTCGACCAAAATTTCTTTCAGGGTCAGTTTAGTATTATATCAAATTTTCAGCCAAACTTTTTGCTGGACACTACCCCCTTAAGTGCCAAAAATTTTTTCGCCGTGCTAGACCCCATTTTAGACCTGTCATTTTTATAGGGAAACTTGCATTTTAAGCACTTCAAGCGAGCTTTTAAGGGGGTACTGGTCGCTGGAATTGAATTTTCTCGATAAAAATTAGTCATACTGTAAAATAGAGGCAAATCTCTCTTAACTTAACTCAAAATAAACCTAAATATATAACTTTTATTCAACTACAGTAAAAATCATAATGAAACAGTTATGTTCTCAGGGGGAACTGGTTGATGATCAGTGTCGATGACAGAAGATTGTTTTCACAACAATCTTCTGTCATAGAACAACCTCACATGTGAATGTCTTTGACAGCAGACATTCACAGTCACCCTTTTCTTGAAAGACAATACTTAGGAAAATAAGCAGAAAAATTACTGGTACAGTTTAACATATAAATTTGAGCATGTTTTCTGATCATTAAAAAATCACTTTGGAACTGCACCCGACCTTAAAACAAACCTATATGAGGTATTTTCTCTATTGTCACCCTCCCATACAATTATTGAAATATGAAAAATTTGATAAAATGTATAAATTACAGTGTGACAAAAGCTTTAGGTTTTTTGGGGTTTCTCTTCATGAATCTTAGTCTTTCTGCTATGAACTGCAACCAACTGTCAAACAAACCTCAAATATGAACTTAATTGTCACCCTCCCTTGAAAAAAAATGACATCAGAAAAATTTTGAAGCAAAAGAAATTATTTATCTACTTTATCTCCCTTAAAAATATTAACAACCAAAAACTTTTCGAAAACACTACAAATTACGAAAAAACGTTCCTAACATCGAAATTCCATCTTAATTTATGAAAACAAATTGCCGTTATTATTAACAAAGAATTGTTCGAAAACAGAATTTTCTTTTAAATTAAAACAAATAAGCCAAAGAATAATTGACAGCCATTTCAAATGTACACAGAAAATTTATCAAAATAAACATTTTTTTTAACTCAAACGAATATCTGAAAATTAAAAACCATATTAATTCACGATAAAAATCTAAAAAGACCAGAAACAAACAACGAATAAAATTTACAAGATGATATGTTCAAAAATTGAACTCCTTAAAATTCTCACAAAAAATTTGAAAAAGAAATTATTGAAAAAAAAAACCTTGAATTTATTCAACTATGAAAAATTTGATCATAATTATGAAAATTTGTCTCAAAAATGCCCAACAAAAAAATAATTTTGAAATTTCTAATAAAAATGGAGTAAAAAAAAGTTTTAAAAATTCATCATTGTCTATCTACAAACAAATGTTCAGAGACTAAGATGATCTTTCTATTTAGTTCGACTAATTATAATCGCAAAAATTTTCGAACAAGTATTTCAAATATAAATTTTTGAAATAAAAACGCATTAAAGCTATTGATACTTTGTTGATCGATAAACCAATTTTCAACCCACATAGTTCCTTTTCCCAACACTAATAAAACTTCTCAGACAATACCCACAAACAAACAAAAAGTTTATTTAAAGCCAACGTTAACCGTCAATTCCGTTAATACGACCTTATTTATCCAAAAGTTAGTTTAATTAGTTATGAAAAATATTCTTTCTTTGAAGAATATTTTTTATCAAATAATTTTATTGTTTTCAAATAAATTATCACCAATTCGGACGTCGCGAATTGGTTTGTCCCGGGACTATCTTGGATTATTGTTTCACATGTTTCCAAGTTTGTCGATTCCCATGATTTTCCAATAATTGTAACAAAAACATCAACTTTTTTGACTGTTCTTGCCCCTCAGGGGTCACAACACCTTTTTATAAAGCGCTCATCCTTTGATTTTCCGATATTTTTCATTATATCCCTAAATCCTTATTAAGGGAGTACTGGTCCGCATTTAAAGACTCGGACATGAATTTTCCAAGATTAGTTTATAAAATGTTTTTTTCTTGAAAATATGGACAAAAATAAGTTGTACAGATGCCTTTTTTATTTTAATTTGTCATAAAAAAGTATTTTCATCGCGATTTGAACATATTCGTGTGATTTTTTTCAAATTTTGGAAAATTTCTGAGAATTGAATCGCGGTTCCCAAAAAGACGAAATACAAAAAATGCAAATTGTGGAACTTGGAGTTTGCGCGTATCCTTAAGGATCGTATCATACCAGTTTTAGGTTTCTGCCGTCAAAATCCAGGAGGAGTAGTTATTTCCGCCGAGGCACTCAAAATAAGGCAAAAAACAGTTTTTTTGCTCATTTAAGCGCCGGATGAAATTTTTTTGAGTTAAACGGAACTTGAGGTTCTGCCCACGTTTTCTGTGTGTTAATAAAAGCTATAAAAGTAATTCTATCTTCAAACCAGGGAGGAGTAGCCTTTTGAAGTGAAAATAGTGCCACTTTTAAAAGGTCGTTCCTGATTGGTCGGCCAATCAAAGGCCTTCGATTTGTTTTGTGAAAGCAAGATTCATGTTCAATTATCCCTAAACTGAAATACATTATGTTCGTGCTGTTTCTAGTACTTCATTGAGGCGACGCTGAAAACCCTGTTTTTGGCCTTTAAATGCGACCAGTACTCCCTTAACAAAAATAGAAAAAGTTCCATGATATAATTCGCTTTCTTTATCGCAAATTATATAAAGAACTCAGACTTTTTGTTCACTTGGGATCAAACACCACCCTTAAAATCCTAGAAAAAAAAAAAAATTACCATACCTGACGTCATACTTTTAAATAAATTGCGCATTCTTAATGTTACCAAAAAAAATCCGTGGACTTTTTTTCAGCCATAAATTTTCACTCCAATTTAAACTGTAATGAAATCACTTTTTTTTGCAAAAATCTTCATATCCATAAAATGAAAAAAACTGATTGTCCTGAATCTAAAACAAAAAGGAAATTAAATAATATTATTTTTCCGTGAATTTTCCGAAAAAATATATTTGTTTTGTGCTAGCTTTTGAAAAAATTTGAGTTGGTTCCAAAATATAACCTAAGAGATAGATTTTCCAACGACAAATGTTAAAAAACCGGTGGTTTATAGCATATTCTAGAGAAATTAGAGAACTACTAGAGTAAATAAAATTCCTACAGAAGTTTGGTCTACTGATTTAACAAGTTAAATTTCAGATTAATTTCAAAATAAAACCTAGGAGGAGACAGATTTACCGTTTTGGTTTGGGTCTCCCTATCTCGCTTATTAGTTTTACAAAATAGCTAATCTTATTACTTTCCTCACTAGTACCCCCTTAAACATGAATTTTAATTTTTGAACAAAACTACCCAGGTCAGGTCCTAATGTTCTATTTCAAGTGTAATTACAAATTAAAAATCCAATTTTAGTTAATAATAATTTTTTATTTCTATTTTTTCCAGATTTTTAATCAAATTATTTGAAATTTTTATTATTTTTAGTAATGACAACAATTAAAAATTTAAAGTTCCTCAGTTGATAATTTTTAAGAAAAATCTTAAAGAATTTCTTAAAATTTTCTTATTTTTGAAAATAATTTCAAATTCGAAAAAAATTTCAAATTTGAAAATGTAATTATCAATTTCCAAATTATTTAATTTATAAATAAATTTATCAAAATTTATATTTAGAAATTAACAGTTTTTGTTTCTCGATTTAAAATATTTTTTTTAGAAACTTCATTTTTAAACCAATCAGGAATCGGCAAAAATTTCAGACGTAATCAAAAATCAATTTGCGAAAATTCTTACTATATCGAAAATCCTGCCTATGTGTCGTATTTTATCACTACGTCACAAGAATAGAAATCCTGTGATTTTATTGGTGCTGTGAATAAAATTCTGTGATTTCATTGGTCACTTTTTCCATTTGTGACGTAGTGATAAAATACGACACGTAGGCAGGATTTTCGATATGTCAACTGTCATTTTTCTTGTAATTGTTTATTCCGCGGCCACTCTAAAGATTGTGTGGTATTTAAAAATTCTCAATTTCAAAAATTTGCTCGCCAGCGGCATTGGTGGGCATTTAAAGAGATTTATTTCAATTTTTTTTTGTTTATCAAGCTTTATGGCTAAGTGCTGTGGAAAATTCTACTGACAATTCGACATAAAATAGTATTTTAACAAATTCGAGAATTTTCAAAATTTGCCCTCTTGCGCCACTTGTATCAATTTTTTTTTGAAAATACAAGAAATATTTTTGGTCATGGAACGATAGCTTGAGATAAGTTACAATTTATGTCGAATATAACTTATTATTTTAACAATTTAAATTTTAGAAAATTTAGCTAATCTGACCACGCCGTAGTCCTGTCAGGCCATCGTATGATATGCAGGATCATTATTTCCTTGAAACATTCGCCATACATAACATCAGGCCATCTCAAGGTTTTGTTTTCCAGTATGGCAAGGCATAAATTGATGGAAATCTATAGAAGTTGTAATGATGATTGAGTATATTTTAGGGTAGATGGATGAGCAGGAGGAAGCCGATTTGAGTTTCTTGATGGGAGTCCATAACGAAAGGAGATCAACGTGCAGGAAAAGCGAAGCCAATAACAACCGAAGAATAGAGTCCAGCAAATAATAATTTATAGTTATCCCGGAAAGCAATATTATATAATTTTACTGATTTGTCTGTAAAACTTTTATTAATATATAGTTAATATAGAAGCTGTGAATGATTAAACAAAAGAATACAGAATAAAAATAATAAAATTGAAACAAAAACTTCTGACATTTTTCTAAAAGTTTGTGATCAAGTTTGTTATCTTTAATGACAATTTGCGAGATCTTTTGAGTCAAATTCCCACCCTGTCATAGAATTTGCTTGAAATTGACCATTTTTTATAATTTAAATTTTATATCCTGGGCAAATGAGCGGATAATTTAAATCCTGACTGCTCACATGATGTCAAAAATTGTATAGAAAATTTCAATTATTTGGTTCACTTGACGAACATACTGGACACAAAAAATTAATTCGAAAACATCGATTTGAAAAAAACTTATCGAATTCAAAATTTACTCTTGAACTTAAATCAAACTGCAACAGTGGCGTAGATATCCCCAGAGCGTTCCTAAAATTTGAAAATGGCGTAGATGTCCCCACAGCGTTCTTTATCAATATGCTAAAGCAAAACAGACTTCAACTCAGCTAATCATCTCCAAGCATTTGGCATCATTTGAATCGGGCTTGCCGACCGCAGATGGGAGAAATTTATAAAGATATTAATCATTGTAAGTCAAAATTTATATCCATTGCTTTAGCGTTACCAACAAGAAGAATTCGGAGACAATACGCGGCCCATACCTGCAAAACAGCTTCAATCGTTCTACCTCCAGTTGCCATCAACCTATATATTAATTAAAGTAACAGATGATTTTAGAAAGTAAGAAATTTGTTTTACAACAAGTGCTATATTTTCTCTAGAATATATCCCCCTTTACAATATCCGGAATATCCCGGCCCTGTATAGTTAACGTAGTGTGTTTTCAGTAGTTGGGCCGGGATATTCCGTATAATGTGAAAGGGGTATATGCAATAAACCACCTTTGTTTTAAATATCACTACTAGTGATTCACTAGTCAGAAAATCTATCTCCTCCATGAAAATTTTCAAGAACCGATGAGAAAATTTATATAAAATATGCGTCGATTTTTTCGAAAATGAAACTCGAAATTCTGAAGTTTTAGCGGTAAAATTCAAACAAACGTTATTTTTAAAGTTAATTTTGAGAAAAACTACGCAGATTTATTTCAAAAAACGCGAAATTGATCAAAAATTCATTTTATATGTATGGTGAGTAAAATGATCGCCAGAAGTATATGATATACTGTATATCCCTCATAGACTCGAAAAGAGCTTAGAAATCTCGCAACTTGCGAGTCTTGTCCTTTTCTTAAAATTGGATAGATAAAGAGAAATTTCGTAATATCACTAGACCCAAGTGGTGGCCCTATTCAATTTGAAGAAAACCGCTATACATAGGGTCATACCCGGGAGAAAAATCGTGTATTAATACAATAAATTCACTAAGAAATGAAAGTAAATGGCTAGTGCAGAATTTGAATGAGAATTTTTGAAAAAAATAATTAAATTTTGGGTGAGTTTCCGGGGCAAAATGACTTTTAAAACTTTATATTGGCAATTTGGGTAGGAGCTCATAGGAGCTCAAACGGCTTGATATTCTTATCAACCCTAGTCTATACAGCATAGTCTATACAGTATAGACTATACTCGTAACATGCGAGATTTCTAAGCGCTTGTCGAGTCTTTAAGCGGGGTCGAACTTTCACATGCAAGAACAAGAGTTCTAGTGTACAAAAATTTTGCAGAATCATATTTTTCAGATTGAATTTTTTGGAATTATGTCTCACCAGGTTTGAGTGCTATTAAAATTTTTTCTTTAGGTAAAATTTATTTGAATCAATTCGCTTATGTTTTTGGCATTTATTTTATTTTTGTTGGAAATATAGAATAATAGTACAGTGATAGACATTTGTGCGTGATTAATTTTAGTAAGGTAGCTAGAGCTTATACATTGTAGTTAAAATCAATATTGCCAAAAGAAGTATAAAATTCAATTCTTAATTTTTTTTTTAAATTTCACAAAAATCGGAAAAATTCACAAGAATTTTTGAAACCCCAGAACAACATTTCAAAAAACGACTCTTGACGATTTTCAGCCAGGCTTTCTCATGGCTTTAAAGCATAAATAAAAAAGTTGCATATAAGGTGAACGATAAGTAGGCTTTCGAGTGACCCTCCCAAATTGGCTGTTTTTACCACTAGGGGAATAAATTCAAAAAACAGCTCCAGAGGATTTCAGTTTTTATATTTAAAGGCCGATTGCCTTGTTTCAAAAAATCTTGTGATAAACGAAGAATAAGTAGGCTTTTTAGTGCCTTTCCGGACGCCTAATAATAATCATTTTTTGACCGTAGGTTTAATTATCTGATGTTCTGAGTAGTATTGGCAACATTCTAGAGTTGCATTACATATATTATACATATATTATATTATAAAAATAATCATATACATTACTAATCGTGAAGAGTGTTCCGCGCGCTCCGAGAGATTTCATTTTTTGTATTCAATAACTTAACCCTACGCCGCGCTCTGAAACACTCCTCACAATAAGTTGTAGTTTTCTTTGCCAGGTTTCTCGGAAACTGCGCTTGAGAACTTAAAAAAACAGCGTAATTATCGACTCGACAAGCGCTTAGAAATATTGGAACTTGCAAGTCTAGTGATTTTTTCATACTTCGTATTAGTTAGGGCCGCCACTCGAGTCTAAAGGTATTGTGGAAGCTCTTTATCTTTCCAATTTGAAGATAACCACTAGACTCGCAAGCTGCGAGATTTCTCAGCTCTTGTCGAGTTTTAAAGGGAAAGACAGTATATCCTTTTCCAATCAATGTGAATCGTGAAAATGAGGGTGATCTTCATAGCGCGTGTTCGAATCCCACTACATTGTATTGTCAAATTCCACGCCGTCTTATTTGCCGGGGGTTGATCGGCTGATATTACGCACCAATCAACTTTGACGCTTCCGATATCGAGCACCCTTGCCTATTATTTTACCCAAGACAATCACTTAGACAACACAAGTGGGATTCGAACAAGCGCAATATAGATCATCAATGATTCATCATCATTTTCAAGATTCACTTTGGTTGGAAAAAGGATATAATATATTTTGGCGGTAATTTTAATCCAGTATATCCCCGTATACCACTGTTGATGATGCTTGGTCCATAGGCTCGACTGAACAATTTTTTATCCCCTAGATTAGTTGGAACGTGATTGTTTTTGTTGCCGTAGCGTAAAAATATGGTACTCGCTTTTTCGCCTTTTACTCCCAAGGCTGTGAGGGCGATAGTGAGTCTGAACAAAATGTAATAACGACTGGGTTCCCGGACATATTTTATAACTTCGTAAATGTTTACACGAAAACAGCAGGAGTGGTAACTTAAAAGAAAAGTACTTATCAAACAGACAATATCTATTTTAATTAGTGCTAATCAATTGACTGAATCATTAAATTGAATATAATTTCACACCAATTGAAAAATATCAAAAGCACCAGAACTTGAAAATTAAGCAAGATATTAAAATTTCAGAAACAGTTCTAGAATCTGCTCGTGATGACAAATTTGGTGTAAATAGGAATTTGACCAAAAATGTCATTTTAGCCGGTGAACTTGAGGCTATTTTTGGGCTTTGACGGACAAAAATACTAAAAATGAGAGCGGAATTTTGAGTTTCTGAATGGTCGAAAAATATTTGGCGAAAACGGTTTTAAAACGAAAACTACAGCAATTTCGACTTTAAATGTACCTTATTTATAAATGTATAGAACTTATAACTTGGAATTAAGCAAAATTTAAAAATTTTGAGAAACAGTTCTAGAATCTGCTCGTGATGAAAATTTGTGTGTTTATAGGAATTTGACCAAAAAATGTCATTTTAGGCCGGTTGAACTTTGGAGGCCATTTTTGGGCTTTGACGGACAAAAATACTAAACATGAGAGCGAAATTTTGAGCTCTTCAAAATGGTTGAAAAATATTTGGCCAAAACGGTTTTAAACAAAAACTACAGCAATTTCGATTTTTACCTTATTTATAGAACTTATAACTTGAGAATTAAGCAAAAAATAAAAATTTCAGAACCAGTTCTAGAATCTGCTCTCGATGACAAATTTGGTGTAAATAGAAATTTGACCAAAAATGTCATTTTAGCCGGTGAACTTGAGGCCATTTTTGGGCTTTGACGGACAAAAATACAAAAAATGAGAGCGGAATTTTAAGCTCTTTAAAATGGTCGACAAATATTTGGCCAAAACGGTTCAAAACGAAACCTACAGCAATCTTCTTTTTTTTATTTTACCTCATTTATAAATTTATAAACAAATAACTTAAGGGAGTCTATGCTGAGCTGAATAGCAGTCCTTCGAGTTTCATATTTTGGGAGCCAGGAGATATTTGTCTGAATTTTCCAAAAAAAGTACCCAGAACCATGATCGTACCGGAACAAAAGGTCGATTTTCTCATTTTTTAATACATTTTAATTGGCCGAGGTTGATACAGATTTTTTTAATTCTTGGGGGATATGAATGAGTTTTTAAAAATAAAGGAGTTTGTATTTCCCAAAATTTCGCTCTCATTTTTAGTATTTTTGTCCGTCAAAGCCCAAAAATGGCCTCAAGTTTACCGGCTAAATGACATTTTGGTCAAATTCCTATTTACACCAAATTTGCCATCACGAGCAGATTCTAGAACTGTTTCTGAAATTTTAATATCTTGCTTTATTTTCAAGTTCTGGTGCTTTTGATATTTTTCAATTGTGTGAAATTATATTCAATTTAATGATTCAGTCAATTGATTAGCACTAATTAAATAGATATTGTCTGTTTGATAATTACTTTTCTTTTAAGTTACCACTCCTGGTGTTTTCGTGTAAACATTTCCGAAGTTATAAAATATTAGTCCGGGAACCCAGTCGCATTACATTTTGTTCAGACTCACTATCGCCATGGCGCGCCATCACAGCCTTGGGGGGGGGNTTTTTACGCTCACGGCACAAAAAATCACTTCAACTAATCTAGGGGATTAAAAGTTGTTCAGTCGAGCCTATGGACCAAGCATGATCAACAGTGGTATAAGGGGATATCCAGTACTGTATTAGACACATTTTTGGTGTTTTCGCCGATTACCGTTAAAACGCTAGAGACTGAAATAAACTAAATAGAAATTATATGTACGTGAGATTATTATTTTAATGATTATCCCAAAATGTTACCCTAAGGCACCGTCTAGCAGGAGAACCTATTTTTGAATGACCGTGAGACGACCTTCGATTGTTATTGACCGATTAAGTATTTTATTCAATTTTTAGTGGACCCCATTAGAAGATTTCCAATCAATGTTTACCATCGTTAACTATCACCATTAACCGTCAACTATGACTTGTACAAGATGATGTTCTGCATATATTTGGTCATGATTTTTTTGCTGCAAAATACCTAAAACGAAAAAAACTCACTTTATTAGCGTTTCGTCCAGATCTTTTTCGAACGCATAATTTTGGTTTTCGACATTATTTTGACATAGTGCTGATATTGTCTTTAGAACAGCCAAATGCATCGGCACCGTTTGCGTGACATCTTGTAAAAGATTAATCAATGTTGGTAGAAACTCACCAGATGCATATTTTAAAGCAGATGGACCCCCCACAAATCCAACATGTCCAATTCTTTCGATCAGGGAATAAATCTGGTCATCTTGACTTTTGGGGATTTAAAAATTTAATCTTCTACTTCAATAGCAAAATTTGAGCTTTATCTCCGAAAGTTTTGTGCAAATAATTATCGGACTATTTGAAATAAGGAATTTCAAAAGTGAAAAAATGGGTATCAATGTTTTCAAGCTATCTTGTAGAGAATTTTTCTGGTCATTTTAAGACGTAGGATTATTTTGTTTTTGAAAAAAAGATCGTCTTTAAGACTTTTGTGAAATGGAGGAGTTAAATTTGTACAGTAGCTTCTCGAGCAATAAGTATTTTTCTCATTTGAATAGTAATACTATTATAGTATGCTTTAAATACAAAATAAGGGGAATTTTTCAGGTTTTGTTTCGATATTTTCTTGTTCAAATAATTTAACATAATAAAGATCTCTACCTTGTATGCGGTCTGGAAACCCAATAAAAATAATGCTGAATGCGTGGAGATAATTGGCTGAGGTAGATTATCTTTGCGCGGGCAAAAATTTACAAAAAAGGCAATAAAGGGATATAAGTTTCAGCTAATCCCGACCGCATTTAAGGTTTTAACTCTCAGTGTAACTGTATGGTCACGCGTGACCATGCGCTATCTTTAATCGCAATATAGGACCCTTAATCATTTATGAATGTAGCATTTACAAAGTGATGGATCAACAATTTTGATAATTGACGTTTGTACGTTTTTTTTGAAATTTTTTACTGTATTACAATACTTATTTTTTGCAAAAAATATTGGAATCATAAAAAAAACCTTTGATCGGGATCAGAAAAAAATTCTAAGACTTTTTTTTCATTATGGCAAAGTCCAAGAACGAATGCGACCTTCAAATTTAGAAATAAGGTTTTGGTTCAAGTACACAAATAGTACACAAATTACGCCGAAAAATTTTCAGGGCAAATAAACACATGATCTAAGAATTTTAAACATAACGGCATTTTCCAAAAACTTCACGTGATCTTATTTTCAAGAAATAAGGATTAATATCAAAAATCCTGCCTATGCGTCGAATTTTATCATGACGTCACAAGAAAAGACATAGTCCAATCACATCACACGATTGTCGAGAATCCTCTGATTTCATAGGTCACTCTCTTTTCTTGTGACGTCATGATAAAATTCGACGCATAGGCAGGATTTTCGATACATGACATATTTGAAATATGATATTTCAAACCTTATTTTGTAATTATTTCGCCAAGTGAATTTATTTGAACTATGCTGTAATGAGAAAAAAGTCTTAAAAACGTTTGAAGTTCACCCTTAAATTTTCTTGACGTAATTTTCAAATTACCGTATATCGGTAGTAAGTTTTTTTTCAAAAAGTATTTGAAATTGGATAACGGATTCGTGTTCTATGCCTACGATTACACTAGAATGCATCTTTCCACTTCTGGTAAGTTTCAGAGCTCCAGAAATGGACTGATGTAAAAAATAAATCCAATGCGTCATCTCAAATTACTTATCAATAATAGTTATTTTTATCTTCTGTTTTTCTCTTTTTTCAATAAAATTTTGATGAAAACATTAGATAGTTTGTGGACTTCATTATATCCACCCGGTGAAGGTTGAATTAAGTCAAATTTCCTGAATGAAAAAGTTATGACCAAAACCGCTGTGCACTGTTCACTTAAAGGGAGTCGGTGCTATTCGACAGATTTGCACTTTTTCAATTTTCTTCCTCATGATCGTAAACTTTTTGCCACTTCGGAATTTTTAAATAATTTTTTTTTAAATGTAATGTGCCACCTTTGAGCTTACTTCGTATAATCTGATGTTTTTCATATCTATAATTTTTACTTTATAAATCGCCTTTTAAAAACACACTCAAAAAACGGGATATTTAGGTTGAAGGCGTCAAAATTGAGGTACAATAATTTGTTTTTATTATTAATTAGTGATCGGAAAAAAGGTCCCTACCACCGAATTCAATTTATTTTATTCGGTTTCATACTATTTCTACGTCAAAATCGACAATTAAAAATTTCCAAAAAATTCGAAAAAAACCCAAATTTTGGCACATCGTGAGAAATTGTTTTCATGAGATGAATGAAATAAATTGAATTTGGTGGTCGGGACGGCTTAAGAATTTGGCAAGTTTAAGTTAAATAATTTTTTTTTATTTTTGATCAACGAGGGACTCAACCTATTTCTCCCAAACCGTAGTTTCGTTGCAAAAATTACGATTCAGAGTATGACCAAAAGCGAAGAAACAAAACGAGGAAATATTTGAAGAAAATAAAAGATGGCANTCGCAATATTTTTAGCCGGTGAATTCAGAAAAATAAGTTTGAAAATTTTTGAACAAGAAATGAGGAAAATTTTCGAAATATTTCCAAATATTTTTCATTAAATGTCATATGATTTTTCGAAGAGCATATTAAAAATATGTAGTCACCTACGCGAAAAGTTAAAATGACCATTTTAAAAAGTGTTTTTCGTTGATTTTAGAAAAACACTGAAAAAAATTGAACAAAAAATAGGACATTTTTTTCATAATGTTCGGAACTTTTTTCAAATATTTCTCAAAATTTGACGAATTCAAAAAGTTAAATTCAAACACAAATTTTTTAAAAAAAGACATAATACGAAAATTCTGTAGTTACAAAAGTTGCCTGGTGCCTGGATTATGAAACATTACTTTGATGGATATTGAGGGGAATATATCCATAATGATGCCCGGGTAATCATAAATATTTATTCCCTATTCTTTTAACAGGCAAATAACATATTTATGTTACCCGGGCATTCATATCGAATATAAACCCAGTAAAAAGTTTTCATCAAGAGGCCCATATTCGTATCTGTCAAATAGCATCGACCCCTTAAAAAAAGCGCATGCGCGGTATCCAAGCTACTGTATGTCACATATGTGGCACACGAGTTTTTTTTTGTTGATTTTGTAGCAAATAGATTTCCGAAAAAAAACATTAACCCGTGTGAGCACAGAAAAAAAAGTTCCCCCAAGGCACCGAAGCCTTTATAAAGGCTTTTTTCAAGCGCGTATTACCAGAAAAGCCCAAGGTAGTTAGAGTTTCAATTTTTTTTGCATTAAGGAAGTTCAAACGATATATTTTTGCATCCGACATTTTGATATTCTAGAATTTTGATTTTAGTTCTAGAAAAATTTACTGATAAGAGCAAGGTACAGCATATCACGTGATACAAGCTCACAGTGGTGTTCACAAATTATGGTATTGGAATCGATGCACAAGGATCTGAACTATGTCATCGTTTTTCTGATTTGATTTATATATAATCAATCAAAAATTATTTTTAAATGTGGTTAAAATTTTGATGAAAAAATCACAATTTTTTCATAAAAAAATGGTTATTTTCCCCTATAAAAGCAAGATTAGTTACACTTGCTGATATTATTTCTGGGTCGATATACTAATCAAGTGACTCTTGTGGACAATATTTAATTGCTCGAATTAATTTTTTAATAATTAAAATATTTTCGTGGAAATACTTAAATCGAAAATTTTGAAATATCACTTCTTGAGAAAAAATATCTGTTCCTGTATACCAATTAAATCTTTGTTTTGAGTGTCAACCATGGACAAAACACTTTCCTAAAAACTGGCTATTTTTCAAATTTCAATTGACGCAATAGGTGCCGCATTTAATTTTTTTTTAGAGGTAAAAGATTGGGAAAAAATCTCAAAAAAATCAACCCTCTGTAAAATTGAACAAAATTTCCAAAAAAAAAATAAGTCATTTTTTGACATCCTTGCAAAATTCTTCATAATGTATCCGAAGGAGACAATTCTACGATGTTTTTTTGCATATTTTAGATGATTTTAAATATGCAAACACCTTTATAAAGGTGTTGTGCTCACACGGGTTAAACAAATAAACTTAGCAAAAGTTTGACCGGCTTCATTTTTTTTATTCTCATGTTCAAAATTTGATTGAGAAAAAAGTATCGATTATAAATCCGTAATATTCCGATTCCTCTCGCAATTTCTTCTAGTTTTTTGTTGATGAGCATGAGGATCCTCTTGGTATAAATTTGTTCGTCGGGGGTGTCTTCATCGTCATTGCCTTGTTTCCGCTTTCCCAGTGCACGTATATTTGTCGAAACACGCGTTAAAATCGATCCGCGGCTAAGATTCAACATTTTTTCAACTCAGGTTAATTTTTTAATTTTCCAATTTTTTTGAGAAACAAATTTAGAGAATTAAAAATTAGTCTAGAAAAGTCTCATACATTAAGATTCCAACATTTTGAGATTGAAACCAGGGTTCGGCACGATGAAAATAAAATTACATATACCGGATCTTATCGGTAGGATGAAAATTTGGACCGTATCGAAATACGGGTACAATTTTCACCGTATTGATTTTGGTTTTAGCGACAAATTCCAATTTTGAAATTTACATCACGCCCCTCCGAAAGCACAGAAAAAAGTTCCGCGGAGGCACCAGAGCCTTTCAGACAGGCTCTACTTTGAGCCGCTGTTTATAGAAAACTCTGATGAGATCTAACCTTTAATTTTTCCTTTATGATCAAATCTTAGAAATTTTATGTTAAATTCTAGCTAAATCAATGAGAGATCACCAATCATCTTTTCATAATTCACTTTGGTTGGAAAATGATTATTCGTTGGAAAAATCACGTTTTTCTTAGTAAATAATTTTTAGCTTTTCTCTCGATTTAATGAAATTATTTTGGATGGATAATCACATATTAGGCAAAATCTCCTCNGTATATTGAGGGGAATATATCCATAATGATGCCCGGGTAACATAAATATCTTATTCCCTATTCTTTTAACAGGCAAATAACATATTTATGTTACCCGGGCATCATAATCGAATATAAACCCAGTAAAAAGTTTTCATCAAGAGCCCATATCCGTATCTGTCAAATAGCATCGACCCCCTTAAAAAAGCATGCGCGGTATCCAAGCTACTGTATGTCACATATGTGGCACACGAGTTTTTTTTTGTGATTTTGTACAAATAGATTTCCGAAAAAAACATTAACCCGTGTGAGCACAGAAAAAAAAGTTCCCCCAAGGCACCGAAGCCTTTATAAACGGCTTTTTTCAAGCGCGTATTACCAGAAAAGCCCAAGGTAGTTAGAGTTTCAATTTTTTTTGCATAAGGAAGTTCAAACGATATATATTTTTGCATCCGACATTTTGATATGCTAGAATTTTGATTTTAGTTCTAGAAAAATTTACTGATAAGAGCAAGGTACAAGCAATATCACGTGATACAAGCTCACAGTGGTGTTCACAAATTTTTGGTATTGGAATCGGATGCACAAGGATCTGACCTATGTCATCGTTTTTCTGATTTGATTTATATATAATCAATCAAAAAATTATTTTTTAAATGTGGTTAAAATTTTGATGAAAAAATCACAATTTTCCATAAAAAAGGTTATTTTCCCCTATAAAAGCAAGATTAGTACACTGCTTGATATTATTTCTGGGTCGATATACTAATCAAGTGACTCTGTGGACAATATTTAATTGCTCGAGATTAATTTTTTATAATTAAAATATTTTCGTGGAAATACTTAAATCGAAAATTTTGAAATATCACTTCTGAGAAAAAATATCTGTTCCTGTATACCAATTAAATCTTTGTTTTGAGTGTCAACCATGGACAAAACACTTTCCTAAAAACTGGCTATTTTCAAATTCTCAATTGACGCAATAGGTCGCATTTAATTTTTTTTTAGAGGTAAAAGATTGGGAAAAAATCTCAAAAAAATCAACCCTCTGTAAAATTGAACAAAATTTCAAAAAAAAATAAGTCATTTTTTGACATCCTTGCAAAATTCTTCATAATGTATCCGAAGGAGACAATTCTACGATGTTTTTTTTGCATATTTTAGAAATATTTTAAATTATGCAAACACCTTTATAAAGGTGTTGTGCTCACACGGGTTAAACAAATAAACTAGCAAAAGTTTGACCGGCTTCATTTTTTTTATCTCATGTTCAAAATTTGATGAGAAAAAAGTATCGATTATAAATCCGTAATATCCGATTCCTCTCGCAATTTCTTCTAGTTTTTTGTTGATGAGCATGAGATCTCTCTTGTATAAATTTTGTTCGTCGGGGTGTTCTTCATCGTCATTGCCTTGTTTCCGCTTTCCCAGTGCAGCTATATTTGTCGAAACACGGTTAAAAATCGATCCGCGGCTAAGATTCAACATTTTTTCAACTCAGGTTAATTTTTTAATTTTCCAATTTTTTGAGAAACAAATTTAGAGAATTAAAAATTATTAGTCTAGAAAAAGTCTTCATACATTAAGATTCCAACATTTTGAGATTGAAACCAGGGGTCGGCACGATGAAAATAAAAATTACATATACCGGATCTTATCGGTTAGGATGAAAATTTGGACCGTATCGAAATACGGTACAATTTTCACCGTATTGATTTTGGTTTTAGCGACAAATTTTCCAATTTTGAAATTTACTCACGCCCTCGGAAGCACAGAAAAAAGTTCCGCGGAGGCACCAGAGCCTTTCAGAAGGCTCTACTTTGAGCGCTGTTTATAGAAAACTCTGATGAGATCTAACCTTTAATTTTTCCTTTATGATCAAATTCTAGAAATTTTATGTTAAATTCTAGTAAAAATCAATAGAGATCACAATCATTTTCATAATTCACTTTGGTTGGAAAAATGATATTCGTGGAAAAATCACGTTTTTTAGTAAATAATTTTTAGCTTTCTCGATTTAATGAAATTATTTGATGATAATCACAATATTTAGGCAAATATGCTATACATACACCGTATAAGAATACCACTCTGGCATGATTTTCGCAAATTAAATATTTTTCAAAAACTATCATTTTGCCAAATAAGATATTTTGAAATTTCACTTATGAAAAATATTTTCGCCCAGAACTTCCTGGAATGTAATTTTTTCAAAAAATGGACTCAAAAGACTTTTCTAATAACTTGCGTATTTCAACTCTTTATTACATTTTCAAGTCGAAAATTATTTTATCAGAAGACCTTTGACGAAAATTGGCCTTTCAATCAACTCGCCATAAAATTTGAACCTATTAGCGAAAAAAAATAGTTTTTTGATCTGAATCACCGATTTTTAAAATGTATTTGAAAGAAAAGTGTCTGCGAACATTTTTTGCACCATTTTTGTATGACTCGAAGTGGCTTGAGCCTTTCAATAGGCTCTGTGCCTCCAAGGGTTAACACTTCAGCTCAAGCACAAAACAAAATGATCGAAGAACATATAAAATCCACTACCACGGTTTGAAAATGTTGTCGATGGAGCGTGAGTAAATTGTGTCGACTGAGCGATTATTTTTTATATCGGCTGGAGGTAAAATTGTCCTTATACCGAATCATTTATTTCCGATATGAATCGGTTTTTCGTGGCTTTTTTTGTTAGATTGGATCCGGTCGGATCAATCGATACAAATTTACTACCGAATAGCGTGTCCGAGGTCAGGCCAACCTTATTTTTTTTTCTCTTAGAATGGCTCGATAAAAAGAAGGAACGACAAAGAATTTGCTGACGAAAAAAAATGTCATTAGGCCAAGCCAAAATTTTGGCCACTTGGTGCCTAAATTGACGTTTAAAACATCAAAATTTGAGTTTTACGTTCTAGCGCCTTCCAAAAATATTCCTGCAGGCTTTTTATATTTTGAATTGCGATTTTAAAAAATTTGGAATTTTTTGGTACCAAAATCATGATAAAAATGGCCGAAATCTACGCTTGATGAAACTTATTTTTATATTCGAACAAAATTTCAGGCTGATTTAGGGCTCATTTTTCATCAAAATTAAATAAAAAACATAATATCTCCTTTTATCGGAATTATATCAAATAAATCTATTTTCACGTATAAAAACCAACAGAGAATAAGTTTTTCAACGAGCTCGGCAACATATATCCGAAAATTATCATACGCTTCATAATTAGTCTGTTTTATTCAATTTGAAAGAAAATTGGCCGACATTAAACTGATTTTCTGAATTTTGTCCTTAAACCGGACGGCTCATTACCTATTTCAAGACGTCGTTAAAAGCAAAATTGACGTAGAATTAACTAAGTTTGTGAATTGAGAACATATTTTTACCGGTTTTTCAGTACGGCCCCGGTGAGCCACCCTTTACCAGAATTAAAAAAAAATACTTGCAGTTGATAGAGAAGGTTTTAGTCTCCAGTATTTTTTTTCTCATTTATTCTTATCGGCCCGTTATCGACCCTTCAAGTCCAGCTGGGGGAGAGGGCTATTTCCCCAGAAATTCCAACATTCTACACCCACAACCCCCTTAATGAAGGAAAATCTCAAAATTGCCCTTTTATGTAGGAAAATCTTAAAATTTTAATATTTGGTACTTTGAAATACAAATTCGGCAACTTTAATATATTTATAATTTTTCTATATGAGTCATATAATATGACATTTGATTTGTGCTTTTTTTATATTTATTTTTCAAACCTATAAAAAGTCTGAAGGAGTGAAAATTTAATGAGACACAACCGAACAACATAAAAAATACACGATTTTTGTGATTTTGACAATTTTCAAACGCGAAAAAAAATTGATTAAAAACATTACTTGATATGTATATTAGAGTGGCCGAAAATTTAAAAAAAGTATGTTTTCAAGTCTAATTTGACACTTCGGTTTCATTTCCGGGGTCAAAAGTCATAGTCACTGGCGATTGTTGAGATCACCCAACAGCGAACTCGGCAAAAAAGGAGAGTTTTCACGGAAAATAAAGCAAAATGCAGATCTTAAAAAAACCTGAATGAACTTATTTATTCAAATTGTACTGGTCCGAAATCAAAACTCGGCGTTGACACCGACCAAAACATCAAAACCCTGACACACAAAATTGGAGCGCAAGGCCGCAAGGGCAATACACCGTCCACAAATCATAGATGCGCATCCTTGACGTAACTTCAACAGACTGAAAAGAAAAAAATCGGGGAGCCCTTTCCGATTCAGAAGAATCACTAAAAAAAACAATAGTTTTCCGGGCGGGCTAGGCTCATTTTTGCTGATATTGAAAATACATTCTAACCTAACTATGATAAAGACAGGGCATTAAGAAAGGTCAACATTTCATGAAAAAAGCCAATTAAGCCAAAAAAAATGCTTTAAAAAAACCGTTCTCGGTTCCAGGAAAGGGCAGAAAAAAAGTGAGCCATCTTCCCTAAACGATACTTTTCGGACCAAGTCAGTGGCATCAGAGACTTCAAAATCGTTCCTGACCGACTCGGCCACCCTAATAATGGAATCACGTGAAAAACTCAGTTACGAAAACACTAAAATCTGATCGATCATTGCAATTCAATTCAACCCAATCAAACAATCGTGACTAAATCAAAATTAAAAAATATTACATAAAGAGGACAAACCTTGCAAAATGTCACTAAAAAGTTAT
>SCLH01000118.1:139909-161838 GCA_004367855.1 Oikopleura vanhoeffeni
GGGCTGCCTATAGAACCCCCTTAAGTGCATTATAAATACGAATAAAAGCTTAATTTGACATTTTGAAATTTTTAGTATTAAACCGCTGACACTTTGTTTTTGCCCTGTTTAACAGCAATTCAATGTTTTTATCAAATTTTCTCGAAATCAGCTTTTTAACCCTCCGAAGCATATAAAAAAAGTTCCGCCAAGGCATAAAAGCCTTGTAGAAGCTATTTTTTGAGCGTTGTTTACAGAAAACTCTTATAAGATCAACCTTCAATTTTTCCTGTTTGATCAAGTTGAAGAGTTAAACTTCTGAAAAAAATATATTATATTCTAGAAATTTTATGTTTAATTTTAGAAAAAAACGTTTGAAAAGCAAGGTTATTTAAACCACGTGATACTACGTCATGGTAGGCTCCGGGAAATGTATGTTCATCTCCATAACTGCGCAGTGCTTTGCTCTACTTAAGGGGGTATATCTGTCTGATTAAATAAAGGCCTTGGAGGCATCAAAAATATTTTTCAATAAGTTCAAAATATTCATGAAATCACGCTTTTTAAGGAAAATTGTTAGTTTCCCATTTATAAAATAATTTGATTATTTTTTGCATATTAAGCCAAATATAGTTAAGCTGGACACTTTGGCATGGATTTTCACAAACTTATTTATTTTTTCAAACATATCAGGTTTATCCATACTAAGTCGAAATCGGATTATTTTTAAATTTTCACTCCCAAAAAATGATTTCTGCTCCAGATATGTCTAGAAAGGCTTAATTTGTTTTTGCAAATTGTACTCCAAAACACTTTCCAAATACTGGCTTAAATTTGAAATTATAATCCAATTTTTGATCAAAAGTATTTTTTTCCGAAAGTAAAAGTAAAGCAAAAATGGCCTTTCAATCAACTCGTTGATAAAATTTTGAACCAAGTATCCGAAAAAATTTTTCAGATTCAACATTGTGAATTTTAAAATAAATTGGTAGCGGAGAAGTCTGCCGATTATTTTTGGTGATGTTAAAGTGAACTTAGCCTTTCTCAAAAGGGCTATATGCCTTCGGAGGGTAATCTGATTTATTCGTATCAAAAGATTTTGCATTTATTTTACTTGTATTTTAGATAAATAATAAGAAATAATTTTGAACTCATGGCGCTAAAAGCAAACAATTTTTGAAAAAAATATTACAATTATCAATATTTGTACATTAAAAGACATATTACGTAACATATTTACGTAACATATTATATACCATTTGAATCATGTGATGCGAAGGTTGAGATGAGGAGACAGTTGCGAGATTTTCCCTTTACAAAAAACCTTCTCGAAGGTTCTTTTTTGGTCACCCGCATTCGAAAAAATATTATTAAGGTAGTATTAAATTTATCAATTAATTTTTTCAAATTAAAGGGGGGTTCGGCGTATAGTCGGAAAGTTTCGCCAAAAACCCCAACTGATCGCCGTAATTCCAACTATACGCGTATTCCAACTATTACGCGTTTGGGCTGGAAAATGTGCTCTGATTGGTTCAATTTAAACAGTATCTAGTAGTTTATACAGTAATGAAGTTAAAGGGTGGTTCAGAGTAAGAATTTTTGGTATTTTTAAGTTAATTTCTCGTTACAAATCTTCTAGGATGTATAAATTTAATTTAATCGAAAAATGAAATAAAGTTAAATTTAAATAAAAACATGAATTCGAAAAGATTAATCCGCAAAATCTTAAAATGTAGAAACAATGGAAATTTATAAAAAAACAATTATGCTCACAGTAAATACTCTCCAGAACCAGAAAACTAAATATTTTATCTGAATAACTATTGGCTCATTTTCAAGCTAGCCGACATTGTTCTGCGAGGACTTGAAAACATGTTTTTAAATTCTTGAAATTACCGCACTTTGATGGTCAATCTGAAACATGTTTTAAAAAATGATTTTTCATTGTCCCACCGACCGCAGAATCTTGGTCTGAGAATCTGGTTAAAAATGCCTATCTTTTGCCTAGGAAGTTCCTAGTAGGAACGTTTGAAAAAAACCCTATCTTTTGCCTACAACTATACGCCACACGCCAGGAACGAATAAATTTATTTTTCAAATGCTTAGGTTTTTGCGGAGGCTTACGTAGGTTGTTGCGTGGGTTCCAACTATACTCGTACAACTATACGCCGCACCCCCCTGTACTGCTCAATCGATGCAAAATTGTCAAAACTATTATTTAAGCAAATAAAAAGCCTGCAGGATTAAAGATTTTTTGAGCCAGAAGCTGAAAACTCCAAAATTTTCCGATTTTAGCGTTTTTGAAAATTTCAAATGCAAAAAAAGACAAAAGTTGATAATGAACATAAATTAATATATTTTTATTTCGAACATAGTTCTTGTGTATTTTGACGTTTCGGCTTAACAGCCATAGTCATCAGTGTGGTTAACAGAGAAAAGATATTTCAAAACGAGAACTTTTGCGTAACAAAAAATTTGTGCGTAATCGAGCCTCAGATGAAATTGCCTTTATTTAAGCCCGATAGCGATGTGTGCTAATTAAAGCAATTTTATCTGAGGCTCGATTACGCACCAATTTTTTGTTTCGCAAAAGTTCTCGTTTTGAAATATTTTGTCTTTGTTCACTAGTAGTCACTACACTGAATCACTACACTGAATAAATATGGCTGTTTAGCCGAAACGTCAAAATAAACACGAACTATGTTCGAAAGAAAAACATAATTTTTATGTCTTAAAAACCAAAAGATATAAATTAATATATAATATATATTTATTTATTAGTGCAACGTTTCGCTTTCGCATCACCAGGCTAAATGTTTAACAATACAAAAGTTTCGATCTCTGTAAAAAATACAGAATCTAGAAAATACAAAGTTTCTGCAGAAATAATGTAGGCTAAAAATAGAAATTTTGCTGCCCTAATCATAATAAAGGAAAACTATCGTGCTTTTTCTGCTCGTTAAGATCAGGGTAATATATTCTGATGTAGAATTCCTCCGCTTTTTTGAGGTCATCGAAAGAACGAAAGTTTTCTGGTTATATATATTATCCTATTACGGAGGAGCGTAGATCAAAAATTGCCCTAGGTAAAAATACAAAACCATTTGTGCGTTCAATTCAGGGATTTTGATTGGTTGGTTGTACCGTCTCCTCCCGTTTGTATTTGGTTTGTATTTTTACCTTGTATTTTTCCCTTGTATATTGGTTTTGATATTTTACCTAGGCATTTTTGATCTACCTTCTCGTTATAGGACTATATATTTAAAAAATCAGAATTAAACAAACTCCAGTGTTATTGAGAAATTTGAAATTCTCGATTTTATTGGTTAAATTCAACCAATCAGAAAAAGGGCTAGAAATCAAAAAATTATTAAGAAAATCAATGCCATATAGTCATCAGCTTGCTAAAATTTCCGTAAAGATGGATTAATCGGAAGTTTTGCAGCAATCAATTTTGCATCGGACCTCGACATCACCACTACCTGGATAAATCGTGTTCGCTCAATAGAAAAATTTTGACTACAAGATCGAAATAAAAAAACGATATTATCTGGTCCGGTCGAATAATTCCGATCCCGTACAGATATAAATGTTCATAAATTTATTTTTCTAAGATTGCTCACTATTTATAAACTTATCGCAAAACATTTTCACTTTAATTTTGTCAAAAAATGAACCAACCTTTTTTATAAATACGACAGAATATGTAACATATAAGACAAATATTTGTTAGAAAAATAGTTAGAAAAGTTACCCGGGGATCTTTCAAGATATATGTATTTCTAATTTGGCTGATGAATGCGTCCTTATTCAAGAAACTTGCACAGAAACTAAAAATGAAAAAATAATCCTCCTAAAAATTCGATTGCTTTTTCAAGCCATTAATCAATCACTCGCTTATAATATTTCACAGGAAGTTTGACTGATAAACTAACGGAATTAAAAACCAAAAGTTTGAACTTTAGTTTTCATCACTTCGAAATATTACATCTACAGTATGTTCTTTCGTGGGATAACTTAAGAATGCTCGGGGAGAATCATCTATGAATTGAAGAGTATTCTCCCGCCTTTCCTTGAATTTTCTCCTAAAAAAAATACATACTGTAGCTGTGACTTATAAATAGGATGTTTGATTTAAACATCCAACTGCAGCAGTTGAACTGCTGGTCATAGTTTAAAAAATAATCCTTATGTACTGTTCTATTCACTTTCAAAGCAAAAGATAGAAAAAATCTATGGATAGTGATGGAAAATCGCCAAAAAGCCATGTTTTCGAGAGCCTGACTTTGATCATTTGGTAACTTGGGTCATGATCTTTCACATTTAGCTTTAGCTTTGGTCGACAAGCGTACTTATCACATGTGAAATTTATGTCATGGTTAAAATAAGAAATTTAACACAGGCTTGTAAACAAGAACGATTTTCGGTGATTTTCCGCTCCCTTTTTGTGTCGTTGTTTTTTCTGAGCCCAAATTTTCGATCCGATTTATCTCATTTGAAAAGCCTGTATCAGGCTGCCTGATGTTTTTTTTGCTGATAACTGTAACTTAATTATCACTAGAAATTAAACTTAAAAATTTTGATTGTCAGAAAGATATTAAGAAAATTAGGGAAAGCTTAACAAATGACTCTTTTTTGAATAGGGTTAGGTCGCTTTGGTCTTATTTTTGACCAGAAAAAAAATCGGCTTTCAGGTTGGTTCAAAAAAGTTGTTCAGAAATAATTGAAAAAATCCTAAATTCTGAAAGATTCAAGTCATTTTTCAAAGGATAAGGTTGTTCAACCGGTGTACTCAGATAGTGCTGATTGGCACTGGGTGGGCATTCAGCGTGCTCGTTCTTAAAGTAAACTTGGAACAAATTTCATGCAATTTTAAATGCTTTATTATCAGACAATGCTCTATTGTTGGTTCAAGAATCATATCAATATCTTAGGTCAGTGAATTATTGCGATTTGGTGAAGTCGAAATCGTGATATTCGAAAAAATGAAATTATTTTTCGAACTTCTGTCTTGAAATTTTACAGTTTTTTTATAGAGGTTTTATTATATGAGTATCGTGTTATTTCTATCTGAAAACCATTCGATGGTTAAATCAAAAAATATTTTCAAAAAAAAGGTTTGATCTAAATAAGATGTTTTGTAAAAACAAATTCCTAGCTACGTCAGATATAAAAAATTTAATTCATGAATTGAATGACTATAATATCGTTACATGAAAAGCAAATGAAATATAATTTGAAAATGATTTAGTGCCGATTGCCACTTGTCTGAGATCAGAGATCTTTAGAAATTCTGAAATACTTATCTCAACCATAAAAATGCGAAAAATAATCAATTTTCTAAGTGAACGCCGCTTATCCGAACGGTTTTCAGTGGACTTGCAGAATGTTTTTGTGTATCTACTAAAACTTGCTACAACCAGAATTACCAAACCCATTACTGGTGGGCCATTAGGCCCCTTTTAGTCATACCCAAAAATTGCGTTATTGCCACATTAAATTTATTCTTATCAGATCAGTGATTGAGTATAATCCAAGAACATTAACAGCTTTACTAAATTACTCAAAGAAACAAGCTTAGAATTTGGCCTGTTGACCAAAGTTGGGACCTATAGACAAATATTGTGGTTTCTTCCGTTTCTCGAAATTAACACCATTCCGGTGAGTGTTGAGTCAGTTTTTTGAATTGCATAGGATTTGGCTATAAAAGCGAGGTTTTTCATTCAATCAATTCAGTTTTTTGTGATAACTAAAATAATCACAAAGGTAAATATTGAGATGTGTAGCTTCAACGTTAAAGTCGACAGTTATATAAATGTGACTTTTAGACCATTGTATATTATATAAATTGAATTTGATGTGTTTCATCCTAGTTTTATGATGCGTTTAAAGTTTTGAAGTCAAAGACCATTATAATTTTTTTCACCTTTAGAGCTGCGAATTGCCATTTTTAATTCAAAATCTGAAAAATTTTAAGACTTAGTAGATTAGAGATCCCCAGCACCTACTTTTATCTAGAATTAATAACCTCTCATTACAGTAAATTTTAACAAGGTACTTTAAGAAAACCTTGAAAGTCTTCCGTTTTATAAGAAGAGAAAAGGATTTCCTTAAAACTCAAATCAATATAAATATTTATCAAACTTTGATTTTGCTGAGAAATTATAATAGGTTTTGTTTAAGGGTTTTTGTACGCAAATAGATTTTGCTTGAAATTTTAGTCCCGACGAATTCAACCAACAGAAATGAGAATGATCGTGGTCTCAGACACTTTTTTGAGGGCCTTTATGGGGGCAACTTAACAACGCTTTTCGTGGCTACTTGCACACCGAATTTACTCAAATTTCATATGTGAACTGAGGATTTAATAGATCCAGGGTATGACCGAGTAAATTTTTTTCTTCTCATCTGATACAGTAGATAATCCAAAAACAATTTAAGATCAACTTGGATCGCTACCGAACATAGCGCCGAAAGATTCATCGTAGTCGTATCAAAATATAACAAACCATGATTCAATAATGAGCACAAAAATTGCTCAAGAGCAAAGATTGTTTTGATGGAAATATAATCTCAGATACCATGCTTTGCTATATATTTTCGATAATTTTCTCCTGAAACGACATTCTTCATAAAAATATTAAAAAATAAGAATTTTTCAAATCCATTCATAATGGGTCCATAAATAATAATTATTACTTGTAATGCAAACTATTACTTTGTTGCCACCGAAAAGAATACTAAATGTATTCGTTTCCCACAAAATAATTTTTGTTAATAAATGTATTATTCATTGGTTTAAATGCAAGCTTTAGAAACTTTCTGTCATGTTTTTAACTGTCATGGTTTTAAACGGTTGCTAATTTTTGTATTCAGGATGTCGTTGTGGGATCCCGAAGCCGCCGGCAATGCCGCTATGTACCTCCGTATGGATGTCATGGACTTAATGACTCTTCGATCTCAACCATTTGATGGTGGTAAAGCTTGTTGGATTCCATATGCCGAAACCGGTTACACTAAATGTACCGTTATCGGAGAGGGCTCCAAACCTGGCACCACTAAGGTTATGCGTCTTTGCGACATGAAGGAAAAGGAAATGAAGGACGAGCAAGTTGAAAAACAAAACCCTCCAAAGTACGAACTTCTCGAAGATTTGGCCAATATGACCTATCTTTCCGAAGCTTCTGTCGTCTACAATTTATCTGAACGATATGTTAAATTTTTGATTTATACATATTCTGGTCTTTTCTGTGTCACTATCAATCCTTACAAATGGCTTCCAGTGTACGATAACCACGTTGTTGGAATGTACAAGGGAAAGAGAAAGGCGGAAATGCCTCCACATATTTTCTCCATTTCTGATAATGCTTACAACGATATGTTGAGAGAACGACACAATCAATCTATGTTGATTACTGGAGAATCTGGAGCGGGTAAAACTGTCAATACCAAGGTAAATTTAACAGAAATTATTCATTTATATATCCCTTTATCACACTTTGGTTAGAAAATGCTGTTGGGAATTTTCTAACCAAAGTGTGATAAAGGGATATATTTATTTTTTCAATAAAATTTTTTAATTACCATCAAAAAATAAATCATTTTTATTTTGTTTAAAATTTGTGCAGCCAAGTATTTCATTTTTTCAGTGAAACGTTAATTACCATTAAAAAATTATTTTTCAATTTTCGCTGGCCAAATAATTGATCAAATTAAAATTTAATAATCATTAAAAAATTAAACATTTTTCAATTTTTCTTGCAAATTTGTGCGGTCAAATATTAAATATTTGTCATTCAAATTTTAAATTAACGACAAAAGAATATGATTTTTTCACGATTTTTGTGCCCAAATATTTTATTTTTTATTGAAAATTTCATTAACAAATTCTTGTTAACTCGTAGAGTCACTTCAAGCCAACTAGTTGGCAAAGTTCGTTTTTATTTATTATTTAACTTCAATTCTAGAAAATATTCATTATAGGCGACTCTACGAGTTAAATAGGTTATTCTGATTTGGCTCATTTTTTGAACTTTTTTCTGGATACAACTGCGTCCAGCCTAACTACCATCTAAAAATAAAACAATTTCATTAAGGGTATCCGGGTTCATACATTTTCTGCTGTTATTATGTCATAAAAATGCACCAAATCAATCGTTTATGTTTTGAAAGCACAAAACAACCAAAATAAGAATAAAAAAATTCGTATTTTTTTCAAAATTAAGTGGAAAAATAACGTTTGTTTCTATTTGACTCCTAAAACTTCAAAATTTCAGCTTGACGTAAGCCAACTTTCTCTTGAGTGTTTCCCCAGCTTTCTTTTGAGCCTACTTTCGAAAAAAATCAAAGCACATTTTTTTTCGGAAATTTTTTCAGTGACCTTGAAAAACTCATATTTTTTGTTTGGGGTCGAAATTTGACAAAAACGCTCCTACGAAGCTTTTGTTTGTTTAGAGCTAGCTTTTGCAAAAAAATGAGTAAATTTTGAAATTTAACCTAAAAAGAGATAGATTTCCTGATGAAAAAAATCCAAAAACCAGTATTTTAGACCAGTTTTTCACATATCCTAGAATAAATAAAGCACTTATCGACAAAAGCTCCTACGAAGTTTTGTATACTAGTTATACAGCTTATATTGAAATTTGAGTTTATTTCAAAATAAAACCTTGGAGGAGATAGATTTTCCGTTTTGGCTGAGGTGGCTCTTGTGCCGCTTATATGTGAAGGAGTGTGGTCATGAAAAAAAGCTTTGGCATATTTTTTTCGCAAGTTGAAGGCTAGTTCTGCAAAGTGGCTAATCTGAATAATATCCTTAAAGCCCTGTTCGGTTGATATTTCATCGAGAATATGTCAAATTAGGGACCGGGATACCCTTAAACATCAAAACATTATTTTTTTAATAAAATTGTTTAAGTCGGAGCGTTCCCTTAAAAAATATTTTCTAAAATTGAAGTTTAATTATAAAGAAAATCGGACTTTGGTCACGCGTGACCAAAAAGCAACGCTGAGAGTTAATAAAAAATGAAACTTTATTCAATTTTGTTCAATTTCGAAAAATCGTACGGATTAGAATACATTCATTATTTATAAAAATATTTTGAACTACATTAGAAAAAATAAATAAAATTTGTTTTTCAGCGAGTTATCCAATACTTCGCTGTTGTTGCGGCTATCGGTCAAGGAACTGGTGGTGGATCCGCTGAAGCCCCAGGTCTTCAAGGTGGTGGTACCTTAGAAGATCAAATTGTCGCTGCCAATCCAGCTATGGAAGCTTTCGGTAACGCAAAGACTACCCGTAATGATAATTCTTCTCGATTCGGTAAATTCATCCGAATTCATTTTGGTATCACTGGAAAATTGGCATCAGGAGATATTGATACTTATCTTTTGGAGAAATCTCGAGTTGTATTCCAGCTCAAGGTATGTGATAATTAAAATTGTTATATATTTGACCAAAACAACATCGTCTAGTCAAGAATCAACGGTTTCAAAGGGGCCAAATTGCTGATTTATTATGACTAATTCCCCATAAGTTATGGGCCATAAGTAGGATGCGCGTTTTTTCGGGGTCCATAACCCGCGTTATACTGATGAATTTTTCTCATCAACTGCCTATTTTTCTGGAGTAAAATATTTTTCTTGTTTGAAACCCGATGATCCTATTTGACTTTTATAGGCTCAGAATTTTCGAAATACCGACAGCTTAATTTCGATAGTATTTGTAATTTCGTAATGTGATATTTTTCGAAAATTTCATTTCCAGTTTTCAAAAACCTACAATTTCTAGCATTTACAAATGAAAATGAAGAAAAGCGCTCCCCTCAAAAACCGGACAATACTTTTGCTAATAATTGATTTTAATAAGTAAAAATAATAATTCATTCTGAACATTGACCTAGAAGGGATTTTGAATATGTTAAAGTAAGACGAAATCAAAGATATTTTCGAATTGTCCGTCGGTCGATGAAATTTTTATATTTTGGTCGCCCTTATAGACATACTAAAATTACACCATAACCCCCCCCCATAAATTAAAGAAAATAATTTCTTTTAATTAAGGCTGAACGATGCTTTCATATTTTCTACCAGATCTGCTCCGGTGGTAAACCAGAAATCAACGAAATGGTTATGATCTCAACCAACCCATACGACTACAACTTCTGCTCCCTCGGAGAAATCAAGGTTAAATCTATCGATGATGTTGAAGAATTGAACGCCACTGATGACTCTTTCGATATTCTCGGTTTCAACGCTGACGAAAAAGCTGCCATTTACAGAATTACTTCCGGTATTATGCACTCTGGAAATATGACCTTCAAAAATAAGCCACGTGAAGAACAGGCTGAAGTTGACGGTAAGATATTTCACTTATTTCGGAATATTTTTAACTTTGTTTGAGATGAGGCTGAACATTAGATTTTTGCAGTTTGTTTTGGAAAACTTGGCTCAAACGTGGCGCCAGATTTTGAGCCATTATATCTCCTTTTCACACTATGTGGAATATTCGGGCCCTGATTATCAAACGTGGTGTGTTTTTTAGTAGCAGGGCCGAAATATTCCACATATTGTGATAAGGGGATATATAAACCAAGAACTGAGTTACAAAGAAACGAATCGCAAAAATCGTATTTTCAGCCCTTATCTGAATAGCAAAATTGTTTAAAGCCAATATTTTGATATTATTTTGAAATCGTTTTTCAAGGTATGGAAGCTGCTGAACTCGCCGGTTTCATGCTCGGACTTTCCGGTTCCGAATACTGCAAAGCCCTCTGTAACCCAAGAGTAAAGGTCGGATCAGAATATGTCACCAAGGGTCAAACTTGTGAACAAGTCATGTACGGTATCAAAGCCATCTGTAAAGCTGCTTTTGAACGCCTTTTCAAATACTTGGCCGAAGTTATTAACAGAGCCTTGTCTACTGATTTACCACGATCTTTTTTCATTGGTATTTTGGATATTGCTGGTTTCGAAATTTTCGAATACAACACATTTGAACAATTGTGTATCAATTTCACTAACGAAAAACTACAACAATTTTTCAACCATTTTATGTTCGTTCTTGAACAAGAAGAGTACAAGAAAGAAGGTATCGAATGGGTAAGTTCAAAATAAATGGTTGCATGCATATGAGAAAAGTTCCGCCAATCTTAATTTTTTTTGAGTTTACATAAATTTTTCACTCAATTCATTGAACCGAGATTTAAATACTTATTATAAAAACAATTCGTTTCTTAGATACAAAATGTTTAAATTTAAAGTCTTATACACATATGAAACACTTTCCTAAACGCTAGAATATTTGGTATTTTTAATATATTTCAAGTCTCAAGATTATTTCTTCAGAAGTTAAACTTAGGCAAAAAATTGTCATTTAATTAATATAAGTTAGGTTACATATCATTTGAACGTACAAACCAATAATTATATTCTAAGATTCAAAATTGGAAAATGTTCCAAGATATATTTTTAATTAATTTTCGGACGATATAAGGTATGCTTGAGCTTTTTCGAATGGTAATTGAAAAATTATATTGTTCTAGCAAAGTTAATAAACTATAAATCATAGTCTATGATCTAGGAAGATTTCATTCGACTCATTTTGTATATCTTCAATCATTGATAATTTGATGATTAAGAATGAGAAATTATAATGCTTCTTCGAACATACTTACTTTTAGTGAAATTTTACAATTGAATGCAACAAACAATATTTAAAGATCATTTATGATTTTTAAACAAGACCCCGATCAGTATCTAATCAAATTTAGAATATTCAAATAATAATTTATTATTTAAGGTTATGATCGATTTCGGTATGGATTTGGCTGACACTATTGAACTTATCGAAAAACCACTCGGTATCATGTCAATTTTAGAAGAAGAATGTATGTTCCCAAAAGCTACCGATATGACTTTCCGAGACAAACTTTTCCAACAACATATCGGTAAAAACGATAAGATCGGAAAACCAAATCCAAAGAACCACAAAAACCCAAACGTTCCAGGTCCACATTTTGAACTTTATCATTATGCTGGTACTGTCGGATACAACGTAACTGATTGGCTTCTTAAAAACAAGGATCCATTGAACGGTTCCGTTGTCGGACTCTTGAAGAAATCTTCGATGAAAACTTTGGCCGATATCTGGTCCACTTACATTTCATCTGATGATGCCCAAGATGCCAAGAAAGCCGGAGGTGGTAAACAAAAAAGACAAAAGGGAGGATCTTTCCAGACTGTATCTGCCCTTCACAGAGAATCACTTGGTAAACTCATGGCCAATTTAAGATCTACTCAACCTCATTTCGTTCGTTGCATTATTCCAAACGAAATAAAAAAGCCAGGATTCATGGACTGGAACTTGGTTCTTCACCAGCTTCGTTGTAACGGTGTACTTGAAGGTATCCGTATTTGCCGAAAGGGTTATCCATCTCGAGTACAATACGAAGAATTTGCTCAGCGATACTGTATCTTATTTGCTGCTGCCAAAAAAGACAAAGATTTCTGTGACTGGAAAGCCCAATCTAAGGAAATCTGTGACGGTATCGAACTTGAAGACTGGAAACACAAATTTGGTCATACCAAACTTTTCTTCAAGGCCGGTATTATTGGTGACCTTGAAGATCAACGGGATGAAAAAATTGCTGCCATTCTTACTTCTCTCCAATCTTACATTCGATTCCGATTGGCTGCTCGAACTTATGCTGACATGATCAAACGACGAGATGCTATTGATATCATTCAAGGAAATATCAGAGCTTTCCAATACCTCAAGGATTGGGAATGGATGAAAATTATTTTCAAAATCAAACCACTCATTTCCCAAGCTGAGGAAGGTAAAAAGATGGAAGAACTCGAGACTAACTTCACTAAAGTCAAGGACCAACTTGAAAAAGAAAAGAAGCGACGCATTGAGCTTGAAGAACAGGCTGTTGCTCTTGAACAAGAGAAAAATGAGCTCAACCACAAAATGGAATCCCAAAACGCTCTTCTTGAAGACTCTGAAGGTAGATGTGACGATCTTATCGAAAAAAAAATCGAGCTTGATGGAACCCTCCGAGAACTTCAAGAAAAACTTGAAGATGAAGAAGAGATGAATAACGAACTTGTTGCTAAAAAACGTAAACTCGAAGACGAATCTTCTGAACTCAAGAAAGATATTGATGATCTTGAACTGACTCTTGCCAAGGTTGAAAAAGAAAAGCATGCTACTGAAAATAAGGTCAAAAATGTTTCCGAAGAACTTTCCTCTGTCCAGGAAGCTATCGTCAAACTTGAAAAAGAAAAGAAAGCCCTTCAAGAAGCCCACAAGCAAACTCTTACTGATCTCCAAAACGAGGAAGAAAAGGTTGTTACGCTTTCCAAGGCTAAATCTAAGCTCGAACAACAAGTCGATGATCTTGAAATCGCACTTGAAACCGAGAAAAAAGCCCGCATGGATCTCGAACGAGCCAAGAGAAAGCTCGAAGGTGATCTCCGACTTGCTCAAGAGCAAATTATGGATCTTGAAAACGACAAGGCCGTCCAAGAGGAGAAACTCAAGAAGAACGAATTCGATTTCGGACAATTGAACTCCAAGCTTGAAGATGAACAATCTCTAACTGGACAACTCCAGAAGAAAATCAAGGAAATGCAAGGCCGTTCCGAAGAAGTTGAGGAAGAACTCGAAACCGAACGAGGAGCTCGAGCACGATCTGAAAAGACCAGAGCTGATCTCTCCCGAGAACTTGAAGAACTCGCTGAGAGACTCGAGGAAGCCGCTGGAAATACCCAGGCTCAAATCGAAATTTCCAAGAGACGAGAGGCAGAAATGGCCAAACTTCGACGAGAACTCGAAGAAGCTACGTTAAACCATGAAGCTACTCTTTCAAACATCCGAAAGAAGCAAACTGACCAAGCTACTGGTCTCAGTGAACAAATCGAGTCTCTTAACCGAGTCAAACAAAAGCTGGAAAAGGAAAAATCTGAATCGAAAATCGAAGTTGACGAACTCGGCGTTAACGTTGAATCATTAACTAAGGCTAAACTTAACTTCGAGAAACAATCTCGTAACCTCGAAGATAATATCGCCGAGCTCAAGATCAAGCAAGAGCAAAATAGCATCACTCTTAGCGAAGGTACTGCTGACACTTCCAAAATGGGCAATGAAATTAATGATCTCCGACGACAAATCGAAGAAAGAGATTCATCAAACAACCAACTTGTCCGAAATAAGAATTCTCTCACTCAAACTAATGAAGAACTCAAGCGACAAGGTGATGAAGAATCTAAATCTAAGAATTCTTTGGCACATCAACTTCATTCTCAACGACACGACACCGACATGTTGAGAGAACAATATGAAGAAGAGCAGGAATCTAAACAAGAACTTCAACGAAACTTGACCAAATCAAATAACGAGGTTGTTCAATGGAGAAACAAGTACGAAACTGATGCTATTCAACGTACTGAAGAGCTCGAAGAAGCTAAGAAAAAGCTTGTTTCTCGACTCCAGGAATCCGAAGAACAAGTTGAAGCCGCTCAAGGCCGTTGTGCGTCCCTCGAAAAGACAAAGACTCGACTTTCAGGAGAAGTTGAAGATCTTTCCGCTGATTTGGAGCGATCTAACTCTGCCGCTGCTCAGTTAGACAAAAGACAACGAAACTTTGATAAGCTTCTTGCTGAAGCTAAGCAAAAGCAAGAAGAATCACAAGTTGAGCTCGAACATGCACAAAAGGAAGTTAGATCTGGACAAGCTGATCTTTTCAAATTGAAGAATTCTACTGAAGAAGCTGTCGACAACCTTGAGGCTATCAGACGAGAAAACAAAAATCTCCAAGAAGAAGCTCAAGAACTTGTTGAAGCGTTTCATGATAGTACCAAGAACATTCACGAGCTCGAAAAGACTAAGAGAGTCATCGATAAAGAAACGAAGTGATATTCAAAGTTCACTTAAGAAGCGAAGCTGCTGTCGAAATTAAGGCACTCCGAGTTCAAGTTGAACTTCAACAACTTAAACAAGAAGCAGATCGAAGAATTGCCGAAAAAGACGAGGAAATCGATAACTCTCGCCGAAATGCTTCTCGATCAGTTGAGCAAATCCAGGCCTCCCTTGACAATGAGATGAGAGCTAGAGGAGAAGCTATTCGATCTCGTAAAAAGATGGAATCTGACTTTAACGACCTTGAAGTTCAACTTGCCACTGCGCAAAGACAAGCTTCTGACGCTCAATCAACTTCCAAGGACCTGGTTTTAGGCCTCAAAGATGTCACCACTAAACTTGATGATGCCGAACGATCCACAGAGGATCTCCGTGAACAATCCGCCGTTTCCGAACGACGAGTTGGACTTATGTCTTCAGAAATTGAAGAATTGAGACAAGCTCTCGAACAAGCTGATAGATGCCGAAAGCAAGCCGAGAACGATCTCATGGAAGCCAACGAACGTGCTAACATGCTTCATACTCAAAACACTGCTTTTATCAATCAAAAGCGAAAGATCGAGTCTGAACTTAACAGCGTTAAATCTGAAGTCGAAGAAGCCGTAACTGAAGCTAGAAATGCTGAAGAAGCTGCCAAAAAGGCCTTGACTACCGCCGCTCTCTTATCCGAAGACCTCAAGAAGGAGCAAGATCAATCTCAACATTTAGAAAGAATGAAGAAGAACCAAGAAAACTCTGTCAAGGATCTTCAAAATAGACTTGATGAAGCTGAACAAGTCGCCCTAAAGGGAGGTAAAAAGGCCGTTCAAAAACTTGAATCTAAATGTCGAGAAATCGAAAACGAACTCGAAGGTGAATGCAGAAGAACTGCTGATAACACCAAGGTTCTCCGAAAACTCGAAAGAAAATACAAGGAAGCTGTTTACGCTAACGAAGAAGACAAAAAGAATCTTGTCCGACTTGCTGACTCCCTGGACAAACTTAACTCTAAGGCGAAAACCTACAAAAAGGCTGCTGAAGATGCAACTGAAGGTGCTAACACCGCTATGTCTAAGTTCCGAAAGCTTCAACACGAATTGGATGAAGCTAATGAACGGGCTGAAATGTCCGAAGCCGCTGTCAACAAGGCCCGATCCAAGGCAAAAGGAGAATAATTTCTTTGTAACTTACGTTGAATTTAAAATATAATAAATAAGCATAAATAATGTATTTCTCAATCTGTTTTTATTTGCATGTGAGTTTTGATCACGATCTGATCATCAAACTATAGATAAAAATAAGATAGACCGATATGATCTAAGAAGAGTATACCAAAAAGCTATAAATTTTTGTTTCTTTAAAAGTTGTCATAGTGACCTGTCAGGATAAAAAGTCTAAAAATATTACCAATTGACAACAATTATCAAATTATGCAAAGATTTGCATGTATTGAGACTAAAATTGCCAACCCTTTAAGGGTTTGTATAGGCTGGAAAGGATTTTCAAATGGCTCAAAACTTTTTATTCCTTTATAAGAATCTTATGAAAATTTCAAGAATAGTAGTCTGTAATGTCTAAAAGAATTTAAGCAGAATATGTATATTAAAAAATAGCAAAAATTAATATCTCTTTTTTTTTCATTTTTAGCTGAAAAGTGCTTCAAAAGTGCTTCAAAGGTGTTCAATTTTTATTTCAGTGTATTTACGAATCCATTTTTATACAAACTGAACATTTTTGAGGTAATTTAGAGAAAACTGGTATGTTCCTAATTTTTAATTTCGGGTCTTAACTCTCACCTGCACGCGATGTTCTATTATGTACATTCATCTGCGTGTTTCAGATCACACGAGTATGTTTTCTCAAAAATGGCTGATTTAAAATAATAGGATTTCAGAAATTGAGTTAAATTGTTATGGTACTCCAAACTTTGCTTGTAATTCTAATGCAAAATAACCGGTTCACAACCTGTGAGATAGAAAGACTTATTTTTGTTTTTACACCACCAGGTGGTGTCGTGTGTCGAATCTGATGATGCTGCAATGTTTCTCGAAAAAATACTCCTATTAGTGTATTTTTAGAATCTTATCTAGTCCCAGTGTCGAGATTCAAAACAGTGCTATTAACAACACCAGGTGGTGTCGGATCACAAAACAAATTATGCAAAACATTTTCGCTTGAAAAACTACCCTCATGAGTATATTTAGTTATATACTCATTCAAAAATAATTATATCAATACAATAATTATAAACAGCGTTTACGGAACAATAATTTTCTTCCGTTTTTACGTTTGAACATTTCAAACAAAAGTTAAGGACCGTTGAAAAGTAGTGAGAAATACCCAGCAATTACAACAATTGACACGTTCAACCCATTTAAGTATAGTTTTTTTGGAAAGAGTATTATAAACTATTGGCCATAATCTATGGCCAAATTATTCACCGTTCTTGCACAATAGCAAATAACATTTCCTAATTTTAGACACATAGAAAAAATTGCAATATTTTATTGGAAATTTTTGGGATTTTTTTACAATTGTTAGATTTCATAAACAGTGGCTAAAGGCAATTCGCAACCCACTGGTGCTGTTTTAATGATTGTAAAGGTTTGAACAGCTGATATAACGCACCGATCAACTTCGGAGCTCCCAATATCAAGCAACCTTGCCTATTATTATACCCGAAACAATCACTCAGACAACACCAGTGGAAAATCTAAGAGCTTTTTACATTACATCGTTGTTCAAAATCGTCATGTGACCTTATTTTCCGATAAATAAGGTTTGATTTATGTCATATTCTTAATCTTATCAGATGTTCAGATATCACTGATATCATATCAGAAATTCTCTTGATTCTACGGTCACATTATTTTCTTTGGGCTATTCAGCATGGTCTATGCCAGACCTCGGCAAGCCAGAGGTATTTGTCTGGCTTGGCTTGACCAGAAAATAAATTTCGTTGGCTTGGCTTGACCAGGCAAACAATTTCGTTGGCTTGGCTTGACCATACAAAAAAATTTCCTTTGCTTGGCTTGACAGCACGAAAAAATTTGTTGGCTTGGCTTGACTTTTTAATGACCAAAATTTTCAAAACATAAGTTTGTTTTCAAAAGTTTCAAAAATTTTTTAGTTAGGCAGAAGAAAAAATAATTTTTTTTGAAATGAAAATCTTTTCCTCTTTCATCATCTGATGTAGATTTGCAATTGTATTTCAAAAAAAGGTCCAAAATTATTAACTTTTTGAAATTTAAAAAACCTGAAAATGGAGATTTTAGTTTGATAATTAAATTGAAAAATTATATTTTTTCAAAGTGAGTAAAAATTTAAAAAATATTCAGATAATTTGAAAATTGAAAACGTTTTTGAAAAATATGAATTTTTTAAAAATTTGAAATCTTGCTGATAAATTACAAATATTTGTTTTAAAAGTAAAATATAAACAAATTTTGGAAAAATTTCAATAAAACGTCGGTTTTCAAATTTTTGTCAAGAAATTAAAACATTTTGAAATTTATCAAAAATACCATAAATTGATTGACATTTACCAACAATTTAACAATAAGAAGAATCATAAATTTTTTTGAAATGACATGAAAATTTTTACAAAAATTGAGATAAATCTAAATTTTGTTCAAAAAATTCAAATATGTGAAACAAATTTTCTTCAGGCAATACATTTTTAAAAAAAAATTATTTAATAAAATTCAAATTTAAAATTTTTTAATTTTAAATTTTTCACTAAATTTCAATTTGCAAAGTTTACAAATTTTTATTAATATTTGAAATTTTTCATCAAAATTATATTTTCAATTAAAATTTCAAATTTCTTCACAAAATTTTAAATTTTTGAAAAAAAAATAAACTGCTTAATTTTAATTAATAATATCACATTAAATTGAAACGATTCAACTTAAATCATAAATTCAGCTTTGGAAGTTCGAAAATGTTTTTTAATCAGGATGAAATTTAAAATTTATGATTTCAAAAATTGAACTTTATCAAAAAGTTGAAACAACAAAAATTTAATTGAAATTTCATATGTTACAATAAAATTTTAATTAAGATTGTTGTTAAATCAAAATTATGAAAAATAAAATAAATAAGATAAAAAAATTGTTTTCCACATTCAAAAATCGTTTCAAAAAATTAAAATTTTGCTCGAAAACTAAACGCTAGATTACACAAATACAGCAATTTTGAGAATTTTGAAATTTTAATAAAATAAATTAATGAATAAAAACGTGAAATCGAGAGAAAAAAATGGCAAATCACGATGAAATATCAAATTTGAAATATTAATTTCAAACAGAAATTTCGACAATTTTAGTAGAAATCTTACATTTGACGACAAAAGTATATATTAATTTTTTTCAAATTCCCAATGCAATTTTCGAATTTTGAAAATATTTGAAATTTTTGAAACAAAGTTTCTATTATGGAAAAACTTTTGCCGTTCGGCATTTTTATTTTTTTTATTTAATTATTCATTGAAATTTTTACACTTTTTTACTATTTTTTCTTGATTTCAAGCTTTAATTTTATCAATTAATTTAAGTTTCAAAATTCCGAATATTTTGTTAATTTGTTGTTGTTGTTGTTTATTGAAAGCAATTTCAATGTTTTTAAAATTATGAACGATATTGAAATTATATATAATTATTTGCTATTTAAAAATAGAATTTTTTTTACAACATGTTTTCGAATTTTTATCATCTTCAGGTAATGAGGCGAGAACAGAAAATAATTTTAGTCGAAAAGTTGACACAAAACAGTAATTGGCAAACGGGCTCTCCAAAAATTTGCCAAATTAATAGCCCGTTTTTCAAGTAATATGATTCAGTAACCAGACACTTACAAATGAGGTTCATTTTTTCATGTTTAAACCTGTTTGTTGATGAAGTGTGATGTGGAGACCTTCGAAAATTTTCCGATGAAATCCATTAGTGATATTGGTTTCAAGAATGGTAAAACGTTCATGAATGAAAATTCTACCATAATGAGCCATTTTATGTTTATTTGGTAAATTGTCTGGATCAATTTCAATTGTTGATAGAGTGCAATTTGATAATGAGTACAAACAGTAATATGTTGGCAAACGCGTGAATCTGAGCGAGTACGGTTGAAATTATTGGTGTTTTAAGTGACCAAACTTTTCAAATGATGCAACCAATTAAAAGCTCTCAATTTAATATAATTTATTTTGATTGGTTGCATTTTGGTTGCATTAAGGGGTTGTGGCCCACAACTTGTGGGTGTAGAATAGAGAATTGCTGGGGAAAATTACCCACTTCTCCAGCTGGAATGGAAGGGTCGATAACGGGTAGATAGGAATAAATAAGAAAAAAAATACTGGAGACTAAAACCTTCTCTTGTCACTGCAAGTTAAATTTTGTAATTCTGAGCAAAGGTGAATCACTGGTGCCGCTCTAAAAAACCGGTAAATATATGTACTTCTTTACACAAAATTTGATAATACTCGGTCAATTTTAATTCAAATTGAATCACACTAATATATTTTGAAACGTATAAAGGTTTCACATAATTGATAGCTTAGTCCATTACAAAACAATTTTACCACACAAATATAGTTTGAAACGTTAGAAATTTTTACATAACTGATAGCTTAGCCCGTAGAAAAAATATTTCTCTTTTACTTTTTATACAGTATGTGTTTTTTTGAGGGGGAACAGAATATCAAGTATCCGGGAGAATCGTCTATAATTTGGGGAGAATTCTCCCGAATTGTTTACTTTTTGTTCCCACGAAAAAACACATACTGTAAGTGAAAATAAGTTCATTTGATATAATTTCCCAGCAGAGAGTAACATTTATGATGGGTTGTCTTGTCATCTAACGTCCACGCCTACGCGGGCGGTCTTCAGACTAAACCAATCAAAATATTATATTTTCTGAATTGTTTTCTTTCAGTACAATTCAAGAATAAAACAACAGTTTTCTTCAACGCTTGTTTCATTTACACCCAGAACCCCCTTAAGGGAAAATTTTGGTCACTTAAAGCACACCCGAGATTATACCAAAATCTTAATTGGAATTTAATGTTTAGTTTTGAAAATTTTGTTAATTTTTTGTTGTTTCAACTTTGTGAAACAATCAATTCAAACTAAAGCTTTTTAATAAAAATTTAAAAACTTTAATGAAAAATCTAACAAAAATGAAATATTTGATCAAAAACAGAAAATAAAAATGACTGTTAACAATTAAAAATCATAATTATAAATTCAGCTCAGAAAGTTAAAAATCTTCACGAGAAGAAAAATCGACCAAATTCAACTCAGATTTTTTTTTATAAAAATTTTCCATTATGCTAAAAAATTTATTCACGATCAGAATAATACGAACTATTTTGAAATTCTCAAAAATTTGAAAACTTAATAAAATGAAAAAAAAATGAAATACAGTGAAAATTTGTCAATTTTGATTCAAATGAAAAAGAAAAGATTAAAATTGAAAATTTAAACTTCAAAATTTTTTGAAAATTTTTTTCCGGAAAATTAATTTTTTATTCAAAGTGAGAAATTTTTTTGCAAAAACGAATAATTTTTGTTCCTAATTTTGAAAATTGAAGATAAAAAAATATTACATCAAAAAAATTTATCACCGTCATGTTTCAAGACTTGACAAATTGAATTTCAGTTGAAAATTATCTTTAACCCTTGTAAGCTCAGCACCACTTTAGTGGTGCTGAAAATTTTGAAACAGCTGAAATCGGATGAAAAAAAAGTCCTGGAAATTTTTTGATCAAACCCAACATAGAATTTGCCACGAGGAATTCAAAAATGGCAGTTAAAATTTTCTAGGACTTCTCGTTCAAAAATTATTTTATCTTACTTTTTAAGAGAATTTCTCTCAAAAAACTCTAAAATGCGTGCTGATCAAACAGTTTAAACGATAGATGGAATCTGAGGAACTGAGTTTTTAGGAAAGTCTTTTGAGTATCTTTCAAAAAAATAAAAATAAAATTTCCACCATCGGAACTCTTTTTATTTTTTCGTGAGTGATTTTTCAATTTTTGAGAAAAATTCGGAAAAAA
>SCLH01000118.1:162284-177778 GCA_004367855.1 Oikopleura vanhoeffeni
AGTGGTGCAGGAGCCTTTGCCGAATAAAACAATTTGGAGCTTCCAAGGGTTAAAGTAAAAATAATTTAAAAAATTCGGAAAAATTCTAAATATAATTATTCTGCGGAAAAAAAATAAAAGCATCAAATTTAAACTTTAATTCGAATAAGTTAAATTAGAAAATATTAAAATTGAAAACTATATTATCTATAAAAAAGTTTTGTGAAAAATTTTGATAATTTATTGATTTTAAAATAAACAAAATTAAATGCGGAAGTTGAAAAGTTTCATTTGCATGTTTTTCTGTAAAATTTTTATTTTTCGAAATTTTTAATTTTTTTAATTTTTAATTTTTAAAATTTTTTAAAAAATTGAATTCTGAAAAAAAGAAAAATTTGTTTTTAAATCTGAATTTCTTTTAAGTTATTTTTGAAAAAAAAAGTTATTTTTGAATGAAATTTTGAAAAAAATCTCTGGTTAATAATTTTTGACTCTTTGTTTTTAAGATATTTTTCTGAATTGCTCTATAATAAATATTTTATATTTTTTGACAATATTTTCACTTTTCAAATTCAATTTTGATCTTAATTTAACATGAGTTCATGATAGTTAAAATTTATTATAACATTTAATTATAAAGTTTCCGCTCGAAGTGGGATAGGTTAAAATATGAAGCGTTTCTCATGCGCTTACACTTTCCAACACTTAACGACCAGTTTGGCCAGAAAGCATTCAAACTTTTTAAAAAAAACAAGCTTTTACACAGCCACTCTTAAATTATTTTTAATTTTTTTTTTCCAAACTAAAATTGTGCAATTTTTTTCGCAATTTTTCGCAATTTCCAATCGCTTAATTATACTCAATTTACTTCTGTGCTCAGCGAACTCCGCAAAAAACTGTTCAAACCAATTTCTAAAACAAAAAACCTTTGAAAATGAATTAAGATAAATTCTAAACCAGTTAGGTAAAATAACTATGATCAATTTAATTCTAATTAATCAAGCAAATAAATTATTTTCCAAAATAAGTTCCTTATTTTGTATTTGGATTGTTCATTAATTTTTGATTGAAATTCTAAATTTCAAAACAAAATTCTCTCTAAAGCTTCATTTGCCTGTTTCCAATCAATTGTGAAAACATTTAGCCTTTCCACTAAAAACATTTGGATTTATCGTCAAGGCATGAAACTTGACAAAAAAATCAAGCCAAAAAAACTTGACTTAATTATTAAGCCAGGTCAAGCCAAGGGTTCTCTGGCTTGGCTTGACTTGAGTCAAAATCTCTCTGGCTTGGCTTGGATTTGGCTGACGTCAAGCCACTCCAAGCCAGTCAACCAAGCCAGGGTGTGCCAAGGTCTAGTCTATGCTGTGATGAGAAGAAAAAATCTTAAAAACTTTGGAAGTTTCTCCTTCAATTTTTTCTAATTAATTTTAGTACTTTTTGGAAATACAGTATCTCAGTACTATTTTTTTCTCAAAAAGTACTCAAATCACATCGATAACATCTGCAAAGAAGCGTTTAACAATCAGAGGACAATTTTACGGCACAGGGTACAAAACGCAGGCCAATTCAAAGCATATGCGAAGCATATGCTGCACCAACTTTATGGTTAATTTGTATCAGGGTTGCCAAAGAATGTCAATAAAATGTCCCAAAGTGACCACAAGAGCCGCAGAGAGCAAAATGCGAAGCATTTGCTGACTATTTTTGTCTTGGCCTAATGAGTAAATTTGTATCAGGGAAGTCGAAAATGACACTTATTGTTCAAAGTGACCACAGAAGCCGCTAGGAGCAAAAATGAGGACAATATGAAACTGATGAGTAAATTGAAATCTGTTTGATCGAATTAAGTTTCAAACTCATCAAAAATAAACACATTTGTTCCAAGGTGAAAATCCTCACAAAATAACTTTATTTTTAATTTGATATTCTCTATGATCTTCAAAGGTCGTAGAAATAAGCTCTGTGGACAATGCTCAAAATTTATCTCGGGGGCATTTATTAGTGTTTTGGAAGATAATTTCTAATTTATGCTTTATTAACATAGTACAGAATGGGGAACCATTTTTAACAAAATAATCTTTAACAAAATTAAATTGAAAATTTGAATTTGAAACTCGAGCCAGTATACACGGGATAAAACCGTGCAAACTTGTTTGTCAGGAAAAAAAGGGTGGGGTGAGAAGATCAGGGTTCCGTAGGACCCTTGTCTTCTTGCACCAACCCTAGTTTTTTTTGAAAAAAAGTTTTGCCACGCACTATACTTTTATGTGACACTAATATATCTTATCTTGAAAGTATCAAGAATCAGGATTAGGTAACTCGTTGTCCAGTATACACGGTATAAAACACGCAAAGCGTTTTCTTGGGAAAGCTAGAGTTAAAAAATAGGGTTGTGTTCCGCGGAACAAACGACCATATTTTTAGCAATAACCAATAGACTTTTTCCGAGAAAGTTTTGCCATGCCACGAGTGTACACTATAACAGTTATTTTTTATGAACCAGCAAATTTTACCGTTAACAATATTATTTATTTAAGTATTTTTAAATGCAAGTCATTTCTTACTCAGATGATTATAGCATTTATAAGAAGATATAAAATCAACTTTTTCTTGTATCATGTACCCAAGTAAAAAATTCTGCCATGGCCTTAGTGAACACAATTATCTTTAAAACACACAATGGTGTAAACAATTGTAACAGCTCCTCGCAGGCTCGAAGAGCACCCATCACTTGAAATTTGTGTCAAATTAAAAAATTACGATCGATAAATTTATAAAAAAAATATTTTTTGAAAAATTCTCATGTTTTTTGTGTCATGTAGCCAAGAAAAAAATTTGCCATGCCCTCAGTTATACAACAATTGTCTTTAAACAAAAATTGGAACATGTGCTAGCCCCGGCAGAGCCCGCGGAGGCATACTTTTTGAAAAGCTATTCACGGACAAAATTGTATTGTAAAAACAGTTTCAAACATTTTTTTTAATAAAAAAGTTTGGCATCACCTAAGTGTACACAATAATACAGCCCCCGGCAGGCCGCCGGGAGGCAATTCTATATTTATAATAATTAAAGAGAGAAGCCTATAAAAATCTAAATTTGATGATTTTAATAGAATTACTTTTAATTAATGGAATTGCATTAGACGTTCACCATGAGAAATCATATTTTCTTGCATCAATCCTTGTTTTTTCACATTAATGTTTTGTCATGCCGCAGTGTACACAATAAGACATACAGCCTCCGGTAGGGCCGCCGGGAGACGATTACTATTGAAAATAGTGTCAAAATAAAAAATATTTAGATCAATATATAACTATAGTATGCAAAAAAACATATTTTTCGAAAATTCACATTTTTGCCTCAGAAACCGCTAATTTCAAAAGTCTATTACAAGTTGACTTGGAAAAACAAAAAGTTTCCATGTCAATTATTTACTTTGTACATGATACGAAAAACCGTTTGTCGATATCTCTTATAATCTCGTAGTAATTATGCTGACCAAGAGCATAAAAAAGTTTTCATTAAAAAACTACGTTTAATATTTTTTGTTTGAAAACCCTGCTACAGAAAGTTATATATACAGATTAAATTTGGTAGCAGCGGAAAATCAATATTTATATTTCACGAAACAATTTTTTATAGAAAAATTTGATATCGATGTAAATTCGAGCGAAATTAAGAACAAAAAGTAAACGTTCGATATTTTTTTGAACAGACAAAATAAAAACTTTTCTTTAAAAGGCCATTTTCATATGAGTGATTCTGAAACTTTGGTGTATTCATTTGAAAAGATTGTAAGAAATGCAGAATTTGATGAAACAAGAACATTCTCATATTTTCAAAAAAACATTCTTAATTTTTACTTTTGCTCTCTATGCGTGAAGTGGATATTTTTCAAATTTTTACGGTCATTTCCGGCTTTTCCGATACGATTTATCCCGTAACTCATTTTTTTAGCATGCACATGGCCCGCGTTTTTGCTCTCCTCGGCGCTTCGTGGTCAATTTCGAGCTTAATCCATATTTTCACGACTTTAAAGCATATCTCATTTCTCATTTTACTAGACGTATGATACGGTAATGTTACGTCGTGATTTTTTCGAATAGACTGTAATGGAAAAAATTTCGTATTTTTGTCTTAAATTAGACTCACATGTGTTCTGAGAGATTTGAGTTTTTTGCCAAAATTGGTACGTTAATTCTCAAAAGAAAAACGCACAAACAACAAATTAAAAATACAATAATTGTATGTTCTACATGAAATCATGTACATGATGTACTGGACCAGTACCAGGTATAAAGTTACTGTATACAGTAGGACTGTACTAGTATAGATCAAGTATAAGATTACTAGTATAAGATTCAATATAATTAACACAAATCTTGCCTGAATTTAAATAGACAACGCTTTGCCCAAAATCGGAGTTATGGATACAGACGAAGTTTTCGCTAGTGTAGCATTAAAAACGACAACGTCGCGACTTCAGCGAGTCTGCACACGCTCACGAATTTATGAATTTTAGTCACGCATGATCGCCATGAGTTAACAGAAGCCCCAACCGGACCATATATTCGCTCGCGCGACATTTTTGATGACAACACCTACGCCGACGACCAAAATAGTAGAGCAACTGTCGAAAATTCCAGTTAAAATCTACTGATAGATTACTGAAATTTAAACCCAAGAGTAATCCAGATTTTTTTGAGATGAATCGATTTGACAGGAAAAAATAGAGAAATCGAACCAAGTGCTGAGCAGCAACAGTCGACTGCATATAGTATTTTGACCAATTCTCTCAAGATCCCAGGACGAGTAAACAGATTCGACAGGAAAGGAGCCGAAAGCGAGGAATAGAGACTCCGACAACTAACGATTGATCAAAAATCATGATAATAGTCCAGGTTTGATTTAAATGATTTTGAACCAATTAATGAATTTGATTTATTCTGTTTACAGCACGTTTCGCGATTCTCTTGTCATTTATTAAAGCCAGTTTTGTACAACAAAAGTCTCAAAAGACCAAATTAATGAAATTCATCTAATAATTTAGCATGCCATGTACAGGAACTCAAAGAGGTTTAGGGGGCATCTGGTCGCGGTTTTATGAGGCAGCCTCATTGAGCTTTTGCGAGTCATGTGGAAATGCGTGCAAATTGGATTTGGCCTGTGTGATAAAAAGTGTACTGTGCTGACCAAAGTATCAACATTTTTCGTGTTTTTTCGATTTTTTCTTCAGAAGTTTCTCTTTAAAGGCTATTTCGCCAAACTGCAAAGGTGATACTTCCCAAAAACATGTTACTTCACAGAATATAACGTCTCGCGGTAATTTTGAATTTAACAGATCTGATACAATCCCACCTACCCGACAAGCACTACCTTTTAAAAAGCTTCTTAAAAGACAGCGCAGTTCGTAGTACTCCTTCCAATTTTGATATCATTTTTTATACTTTTTGACCGTGAGGCTCCGGAGAAGCCTACAATATATGCAAAATTGCTTTTGTTTTAAACATTTTGTTTCAGGCGCCCAAAACAGCAAAAAACAAACGAGCAAACAAAATTATTGATTCTATTTATCATTTGATTAATTGAAAGCTGCGACTAACATAATTGTTTTCTTTTGACGCAATACACGACGTTAAAAATCTGCACCAAAAAATCTTAAAAGTGTTTGTATTACGGAAAACTTATTTGAAGCATTTTTTCCTGGTTTCTAGAATTTGTCAAAATATTCTAGGCTCAAGAATGACAACAGTTGCCAGGCCCCCAAGGAGCCAAAGCAAAATTTCCAAAAAACTTTCTAGTTTATTGTTAAACAAAGCTTGGGTTTCAGATGCAGCTTAAGCCGATACAGTGCTAGCTTCTCAAACTGTGTGGGAGGAGAAAGCTTTTGCGGTGATGGCCTCCAAACTGACCATTTCGAACAAATTTGCGCTAAAATGAATAAAGCATTGACCTGGTCCCAAGAGACCGCCGAAGCAGAAATTTCGAAAAAAAAACTCTTCTAGTTTATCTGTTAAACAAGTTCTTGTGCTTTCAGATGCGCAGTAGTAAGTCCGAAACTATATCTCTCAAACTGTGTGGAGGAGATAGCTTTTTGCCTGCAGCTCCCAAACTGGACCATTTCAAAATTTTAATTTTTGGTTTTTTCGCGTTTTGTCGCCGCTGAAGCAAAATTTTAAACAAAAGCGCCTTTTGGCATTATCGTAGGCTTCTCCGGAAGCCTGACCACAAAAAATACATAAAAAATGATAAAAATTGAAGGGTAGGATCAACTGCGTGCTTTTTAGTGGGAGGCTTTTAAAAGCGATAGGGCTTCGCGTAGGTGGGATCTGTATACAAGATTACGTTAAATTCATAAATTACCGCGAATGGGTGGCTTCTGCTGTTAGTTACAAATCGTTTATTGAATACACTTTAGCTAATTTGTACGCGGAAATGACTTGGACAGAGGCTCAAATTTTGCGACACCACTCCACTGTAAGGGTAATCCCGGGCTCCCTAGATTTGACCATTTCTCGATGAAATGAGTCAAGCCAAAAGAGTTCAAAGAAATATAATTCAGATTTAGCCAATTTGTCGAACTAGCCTTCAACTTGCAAAAAAAATATGCCAAAACACAATTTTTTTGTATGACCACATCCTTCACACATAAGCGCCAAAAGAGGACTTAAGCCAAACGGAAAATCTATTCTCATCCCAGGTTTTATTTTGAAATATACACCAAGATTTAAACATAAAGCTGATACTAAATTACTCATTCAAAACTTTACAGCTGGCGTTTTTGTCGAGTAAGTGTCTAAATTTTTTTCTAGAACATGCAAACATAAACCATTATTAACTTTGTAAGAACGCTGAGGAACTCGCAAGATATCTGCGATTATATTTGTCACAAGTAATTTTAGCGGAACAATGCGTGGAAAATGTTTCAGAGAAAGTTTTTTAAATCGAAAACATTACAACACTGTCGATTTCAGGCCCAGAATGACGTCTCCTGTTTTATGCATTTACACTATATTGTAATACACCTTTATACAATTTGAATAACTTTTGTTCAAATTATGAAGTTATTTCGAACGCCGTACGCGTTTTCATTTACTGGATACAAAATATTGCGAAACCTGTCGTGATATGGCAGTCCCCCCTGCTATTTTCGATTTTAAATGATGGACACCCTAAACATTTTGAGAAATCGATGTATCATATTCTTTCGATTTTAAGAGACTTTTTCTAATTAGTGTCCAACAGCGGATTTTTTATCCAAAAACCCATCTTGGAGACCCATTTGTTTGAACAATTGGTTATCGCATTTGTGTTTATAAGAGATCAGGTTTTATTAACAGAAGGATGTTCAAATCCTAGTTTAATCCTGATCCTCGTAAGCCTATGATCGTTAAAGTCTCTCTTTCGCTCTTTCCTGTCCCCCATAATGTTATGCGCGCGCGCCCGGTGCACGGCCTAGTCAAACCAGGACAAATCACTAACACAATAGTACAAGAAACATACAGTTGAAGGGTGTGCGTTCTTATTGTGTGTTCGTTTTGTGCTTTTTAAAACCATTAAACGATTGATTTGGGTGCATTTTTAGCATATAACTGCAGAAACGAATGTAAGGCCACACTCGAATAAGGATACCCTATAAGTACGTTTTTTCTAATGAAGTTAAAAAATAACGTCTCGCTTATATTGTAACACAACTTTACAAGATTTATACTCACTTAACTACCAGGACTGTTACAGAATCAATAGTTTAAAGACCTGAACAGATCTCCACCAGCAAACTATTCATACATTTTTATCGATGGTCCTGCAAAGAATCACTATAGTTCGGGGCGAATAAAGTTTTCCGCGCGAATATTGCGGCAAAAACGATGTGATTATTTCGATACTCTAGAAAAAAATTATAGGCGATAAATTGAAAAACTGCCTGAGATAAAACCTGAGAAATACAGTTTGTTAAAAAATTGTTCGAGACCAAAGCTCCAATTTCCTCTGGATTAAAGTAATTCTGCGCGTGCTCTATATAGTTCGTATCGAATCCAGAGAAATTTCCTTCGGTTTGGGTACTCGAACAAGTTTTTACATCCACTGTAGTTTTAACCATTTTGCCTTAGGAGTAACGGTCGCTGGAATTGATTTCTCGATAATCTTTAGCACAGGGCTTCAAGGACTTATTATTGAGATTGGCCTAGTTTGTAGATCTAGTTCTTTAGCGTCCCGTATTAGACAAGTTTCAAACTTTTTGTGTATTGCACACTCCTGTCACATAAGCAGACAAGCGGACCTCAGCCAAAATGGTAAAACTATTCCTTGCCTTTGATGTCTGATTATGCTGAAATTTTGACATAATTTTTTAAAGATTAGGCCAACTCAGGGTATGGGGTTCCTACTATTTCTGCAGTTCTTATGTCCATGAAAATCACCAATTCCGACAGTGTTGCACTAAACTCCAACTCTGGCCGTTCTGGCTTTACAGTCTCTTGTTCTCCGGTGCTAGCGCTCAAAGCTACAAAACAACCAAAATAAAAAAACAAAAAACATTTTCCGAATTTTTCAGTTATTTTCGATTTTTTTTCTGAGTCATTTTGTTCACAAATTATACGTAAAATAACGTATGTTTTCAATTTGAACCACCGTAAAACTTCAAAAATTTCGGCTTGACCGTAGCCAAGCTCTCTTCTCTAGTGGATTTCCCAGCTTTTCTTTTGAGGCCCTACTTCTCGACATAAAGTCCGAAGCCCAAGTCATTTTTTTTCGGAAATTTTTCTCACGTCGACCGTTGAAAAATTATATTTGACGATTTGGGGCTCGAAATTGAAAAAACCCGGCTCTCAGACAGTTTCTATCTGCTTTTAGCAGCATACCGTTTGCAAAAAATTCTGAACTGAATTTTGATAATTAACCTTGAGGAGGAGATACATTTTCCGATGCAACAAGGTCGAGAAAAACGGCTGTTTATTCGCTATTCTATGAAAAATTAATAGCACTTATTGACAAACAGCGTCCTGCAGAATTATTAAAATACTATATATACTCAGGTGTATATTAAAAATTTACGGGTTTATGTTCAAATAACAGCCGGAGCGGAGATAGATTGTTCCGTTTTGACTTAAGGTCCTTCCACTGTGCTCCGCTTATGTCTGGGAGTGCTTTGCATGCAAAAAAATTTGACACTTGTTTTAGCGCAGATGAAGGCTAGTTCTACAATGGCTAATCTGAATTATAGTGCCCTTGAAGCCCTGCTTTGGCTAATATTTCTATCGAGAATATGTCACAATTAGGAAGCATCCTACCTTATAATCCAGGGTCAAAGTTTGATTGCTTTGCTCTAGTGTGTGTCCTAGAACTATGCAGACAACCATCGTTTCTATGGATATGTAATCCGCTCGGAATATACATATCTCGCTAGGACTTTTTTTCTAAATTCATTCATTTTTTTTTCTAAGCTAGCCCTGCATACAATACGACACAATAACTCGGTAGTTTTTGGATTTCGACCTTTAACTCGAATAAAATTTGGTTAGGGACCATACGAAAAAATTTTCGAAAAGAAAAGTCTCTCCTCAGAAAAATAATCGACAAACAACGCGAATATATTTCGAAACTTTTGTTTGATGTTGGTCGGCTTAGTCACTTATGTTATCACCCGCGGTGTTTTTGGTGCATTATTATCGCACTCTCTAAGCCACATAAGCCAGCGACCAGCTACCCCCTTAAGGGGGTTATGCTGACTCTGATTACAATTACAGGCCTTATGAGAGCATGTATAACTGCCTGCTTGAATCGTGAACTAGCTGCAGGGTCGATCAGATAACGTGTTAACAGACCCCATATCCATGCAAATAGAACGTTGCGAAGATATTTTCGCATTTTTTTCTCGATTGTTATTCTAAGTACTTTAGTTAAAAGTGAAGTTAAAAATAAGCGGTTGCTTCAATTTACCCACATAAACTTGCAAAGATCATATCGACTTGACGTAAAGCCACACCTTCTGCTCATCAGCTGTTTCACTGGCGTTCTTTTGAGGCTCTACTTCGAAAAAATCGAAGCCACATTCTCGTTTTCGAGGAAGATTTTTTGGACAAATGACCAAATAGAATCAATATATTTCGAAGTTCTAGCTCGAAATTCGCAAAAAAGCCGTCGACGAGACTTTTTACAATCTGTTTTAGGAATACTTGATAAAAATTTGAGCATTTTCGCGAACATATATGCCTCGGAGGAGATAGATTTTGAACAGTCTGAAATTCCGAAAAATCGCTTCGGTTTATGTTGGCGTCTTAGCGAATTGTTCGCGCCCGGACTCAAGAAAGCCCTCGAGTAAAAGATTGCATACTCGCCGGTTTCGTGATTTGTGATATTTTGAGACTCAACTTTGATTACCGTCTCGGGAGAGCATAGATTTTCATTTTTGAAGTGTCCACTTTTACGATACTGTACTATTGACGTGTGATGGTCGAAAAATATTGTGATGTCTTTTCGCTAATTGAAAGGAATAGATCTACAAATAAGCATTTCGGTTTTTTCTCATGAACTGTTAGTTTCCAGTAGTATATTCTCCGGACGAACAATGTCCAATCAGTGTCGCATACCGCCCTTAGGGGGTATCCAGACGGGCGGCTGTATCTCGAGCCTCGATAAGTGAGTTAGGAGAGCCTAATTTAGGCATGCATTCTCAATATTTTGCTTATCTGCCAAACAACAATAAACAAAAATTATAAAAAAACACTTTATCTTTGAAGATTGATGAAATCGTTCACTTCTCATTGTTGTTACATTAGCTCACTGCGGAATTAAATCCTGAGAAATAGACATAAGTAAATTTTAATTTTTTGAAAAAAAAAATTTCACAATAATTTCTTGATTCCAGAACCTTTGGGGTATACCGACCGGAGAGCTGATTCTCGGAGACCTCAGAAGTGAATAGACAAGCTGATTATTAGGCTTCGCACTTCTCATTTTGTTAAACGCCTTTGAGGTTGAAGGAATTTCGAGGGTAAATAACTTTGAGTGCATGCTAAACCGCCTAATGTGGATGTATAGGAATTTGGTCAGAACAATACTCAACGCACTTCCTTCGCTTTGTGTACATCTTTTAATAGAAGTGCTTGTGTACTTGAAGAAAAATCTGATCTGTTCGATCGAACTGCGAATTGTACCCAAGCGAAACATCGTTTGCGAAAAACACCATTTGTATTTTGACAATATTTCTTATAGATCATGAAATATGGATTTCAGGCCCGACAGCTGTTGAGCTCAACAATTAACGTCTTATCCTGAAACAAATGAAGAGAAATTCTTGGATATCCAGTGCTAGAATCTCGTTTACAATATGAGACGAAAAATCACTTTTTAACGCTGGTATACCTAGCGTTTCCACCATTCGATTTGTGGGTCAAGAACCGACCAGTAGGTTGAACTTAGCGATTAACCTTGTGAGCATACTAAAAAAAAGTTCGCGCCAAGGACCAGAGCCACAATTGTGGCTCGTACTTTGGAATCGTGATTTCACAGAAAGCTTAGGCAAGTGGAATTTTAATTTTGTCTGCTAAGGAACGCTTTGAATAAGGTCATATTTTTTGCATTCGACGTTTCATATTCTAGAATTTTAATTCTTGGTTGCCTAGAAAACTCGATGGAGAAAGCATCAGGTGTACCGATAATCGACCGCTGATACACTCTTTACGGCTCACAGGTACTGTCTCTCTCTAGCACATTTTTAACTACTACTTCCGATCAACAATTCACAATGAATCAGGGGCCTACGTCATGTTTTGTCCGCTTGTATTTTTTCTCTATATGAATCAATATAATTCTGTATAATATAAGTCAGTCAACAATTTTGACTTCGAAAAATGCATGGAATTTTCTGATGACAGAGATGTTAGGTTGTTCCTCGGATCAAAATGCAGAAACTGGCATTTTTTTAATTTTCGTAGTAAATATGGCGTAATGAATGATCACCACCTGTGGACGACATGTTTATTGGGTTAAATTCACTTTTATAGGTAACTACAATTTTTTCATGTCTTGATACTTGAGAGTTGTAAAATTAGAGATATTTCACTTCGCTAAAAAAAACATGTCGTGCGCCTACGATAGACTAAGAGCCAAGTAACTGTCATGCTGCATTCAGACACAGCTTATGCCTCACAGACAGGCTAGACTTTCCCAAAGAATGCTAATCTATTTGTTGAGGTGTCGCAGGTGCCGCAAAAGTAGTTGTCTGGTACGGAAGTGACAACATAGGCTGCAAAATCCTGATATAATGCAAACTCCCATCAGTAGATCGCCGGAACAAAACATCATCGAAAAAAAATTCAAATTATCTCTTCTTGACAACCTAATCAACATCATTTACTATATCTTTGAACTAACAAAAGAATTCCTCGATCCAGTTTTGTCATGTCTTTTTCGATGATTTTAGGTATGCTGGAGCCAGCAAGATTGTGGGCACTCTGTGCGTACGAAGGCGTCACCAGTTTGTTTTTTCTCAAAAATCAATCATATTCTCGTAGGAAAACGACTATTGTAGAATCATTCAAATGCTCTTTAAAATGCATTTTTTTCGAAAGAAGAGAGACGATGTTTTTGAGTCCTAACTCGCTCAATCGACGCCCAAAGAAAGTTGTATATTTCATTCATAGACTCTTAACCACCAGGTGCGACATAGCAATCAAGACCAAATGCAGGTGCGATCGCGCTGCAGAAGAGGTGAAAATATTCTTTATGAAAAAGTTTGGGCATTGCCGTTTTTTCTATTCAAAAGGTTGATTTTCCAAAATTTGGTTAGCGAAAAAGGCTAATCAGAAAAAAATTTCGCGAATTTTCAAAATATCTGGCATCTGGCTCCTGTAGCAAAATTATCTTTTTGTAAATGTAACTTAAATTTCTAGCTAACAGACTGCGATAGCTTTAAGATTATTCATTAAATTGCAACGAAATTTCCCAAAATAAATAGGTTTTTAGCAAATGGTCGCCAAAACGAATGCATCAAGTCACCGACACCATATTTTTTTAAACAAAGCACTTTACTTCAAAAAGTGTACAATACAAGACCTGCGAGCGCGTTTTTAAAAATATATCTTATAGTTTGCTTTTTATTCGGCAGTCAAAAGTCGTTGACCTTCAAACAACGATATTTTCAAAACAACCAAGAAATTAAACCATCTACTTCGACCTTTTTCTCTCACAAATATAATTTTATTATTTTGTATATTACAACCGAGTCACGAGAAATTGAATGGCAAGTAAAATCGTCTCCCTATCACTAATTGATCAAAAAATAATGGTCTTTCTTCGGATACCTCAATTTCTGAATCTAAACAAACATTTTAGAAATTTTTTTTTCGAAAACTGAAAAATTTTTTATTTCTATTTTCAAGATTAAATTCAGAGTGAACTAATGCAACAAAATTAGAGTGAACGGGTTATTACTTCAAAAGATACAGTAAGGTTAAGAAAATTTTATTTGGAAAATTAGCTTCCTATCACTTCTGAGTCTCGAGTACAGCCTTCCGTCCGGATAACCCCCCTTAAACCCACACGCTCACGGAGCGTGTTTTCAGAACACAGAGACCAAAAATATTTTTGGAAAGTGTCACTTTGGGCCGGCGGAACAGACCCCCGAAGTTTCCCCTTATTTTTAATTTCAAGAAATTTTGAGTGAAGTTCTAGAAATTTCTCCTCAGACTGGAAATGCATTATTTGGATGCAATTTTTTTGTTAAATGCAGTTAAAACAGTACTGGAACAAGATCAAATGATCTACAAATATACTTACTAGCGTGACCTTTTGGAGGGAAAACTTTGGCACTATTTTATTTGACACTGGCGCCATGGGCGCCACCTGGTGGTGAAAAGAACTTATTTCGTCTATCTTGTGGACTGGAACCAAATATGAGTGTATAAATATACTTATAGGGGTATTTNAGCATATGCGAAGCATATGCTGCACCAACTTTATGGTTAATTTGTATCAGGGTTGCCAAAAATGTCAATAAAAATGTCCCAAAGTGACCACAAGAGCCGCTAGAGAGCAAATGCGAAGCATTTGCTGGACTATTTTTGTCTTGGCCTAATGAGTAAATTTGTATCAGGGAAGTCGAAAATGACACTTAAATTGTTCCAAAGTGACCACAGAAGCCGCTAGAGAGCAAAATGAGGACAATATGAAACCTGATGAGTAAATTGATATCTGTTTGATCGAAATTAAGTTTCAAACTCATCAAAAATAAACACATTTGTTCCAAGGTGAAAATCCTCACAAAATAACTTTATTTTTAATTTGATATTCTCTATGAATCTTCAAAGGTCGTAGAAATAAGCTCTGTGACAATGCTCAAAAATTTATCTCGGGGGCATTTATTAGTGTTTTGGAAGATAATTTCTAATTATGCTTTATTAACATAGTACAGAATGGGGAAACCATTTTTTAACAAAATAATCTTTAACAAAATTAAATTTGAAAAATTTGAATTTGAAAACTCGAGCCCAGTATACACGGGATAAAACCGTGCAAAACTTGTTTGTCAGGAAAAAAAGGGTTGGGGTGAGAAGATCAGGGTTCCGTAGGAACCCTTGTCTTCTTGCACCAACCCTAGTTTTTTTTGAAAAAAAGTTTTGCCATGCACTATACTTTTATGTGTACACTCATATAATCTTATCTTGAAAGTATCAGAATCAGGATTAGGTAAACTCGTGTCCAGTATACACGGTATAAAACAACGCAAAGCTGTTTCTTGGGAAAAGCTAGAGTTAAAAAATAGGGTTGTGTTCCGCAGGAACAAACGACCATATTTTTTAGCAATAACCATAGACTTTTCCGAGAAAAGTTTTGCCATGCCACGAGTGTACACTATAACAGTTATTTTTTTATGAACCAGCAAAATTTTACCGTTAAAATATTATTTATTTAAGTATTTTTTTAATGCAGCTCATTTTTATCAGCATGATTACTAGAATATTATAAGAGATATAAATCAACTGTTTTCTTGTACTACTAAAAGCAAGTGATTGTCCTTATTGTGTGGGCGTCCTTATTAATGCTTATACACGTGATTTTAAGGCAACTCCTATGATTGGGTAATTTTTTTGTTTTCTTTTTATTTAGGAATTTGATGTTTCGAAACGTAGGTTTATTCGACCAATGACAATAAATCAGGCCATATAAATTATGGCCAATAGGCGAGCGTGGGAATTTTTTACACAGGTTTCCCTCATTTTAAGGGAGTAACCGACGGAAGCTATATCTCGGAACTCAGACATGAGAAAAAGTTAATTTTTGCTGCATTCTCATTTTTGATATCGATTTCATTCCGAAAAAATTGAAAAAAAATTTTCGATATAAAAAAATTTCATAAATTTCGTATTTTTACGAAGAATTATTTTCATTCACTTTACTGTGCCTTTAAAAGTATTTATCCGTTGAATAAAATTTTGCTTGCAAAACATCAACAGTCGAAAATTTAATTTTATTGCGGAATAAAGGGATTCTTTGGGATAATAAATAAGATT
>SCLH01000118.1:181970-220498 GCA_004367855.1 Oikopleura vanhoeffeni
CCAGATACCACATAAGTGGCGCCTTTTTACGCCCACACCTTTTAGGTAACTTCTATATTTCTTTCATTTCATTCATAGAAAAGAAATAGAGAAGCGACCGGTAAATTTTGGGAAAATTAATAGTACCAAAATAATATTAACCATTTATTTTAGGGTTTATTTATACTTACCATTAGAGAATCCTGCACAAAGAACAAAGAACCAATCAGTAGATTTCCGGCTCCAGTATCGTGCATTTCCGGTCCTGCCAAGCAGACGTCCGGGGACATAGTCCAGGTGCACCATCTCCTGCCGAAAATTGCTGATCAGCTGCCGCGAGAATTTGGCTCCAAGTCTTCCCGCCTTTTGCATCGCAGCTGTTTAAATTCTGACCCATTTTGTTTTCCTACAAAATATAATATATTTAAGAAAGCAAAATCAAAATTTAATAAGATCCCCCGAGATCAACTTTATCTTTTTCAAAGCGGAAACAGTCGCCGGCCAAAATCTCTTTAGACTTTGATCCGACGACTGGCTCAGCTATAAATACGACTCGGGTGATCTTCAGGTTCACTTTTGTCAGCAGGTTCTAACCGCATTCAGACTCTGAGCTGAAACCGGTTAAAACAGCTCTTATCAAACACTGGGGTTTATATCTTGCCTATAACGTTATAAATATCTTGTCTGAGATCGGGATATCTACTCGATCCCAGCCAAGATACCCTGGCTAAACTCACTCCACGGACGTGGTTGTCTGAAGTTCCTGTATTTATACAGCAGAACTCACGCTTTCGAGGCGGGTTTATCCAGTACTATAGCGTTTTAGTTTTTAAAACCAAGAATTTTAAACAACCTACGAATATAAAGCTTTTTTCATAAAGCGAAAAGACTTCTCTAAAAAACTCCGTGAAAATTGTACCGTTTATAACGAACAATTAAATTGTACCGCACAAATACGCTTATTTTTTCCGAATAAGAAGTATTTTCAAATTTAAATAAAAATCGATTTTTTTCGAAAAATTTATTTTTAAAAACCCGGTGATGGCGGGAACAAGTTACGGGGTGGAAAAAATGAGGCTAGACCAGGTTTTACCTATGAAAACGGGGCCTGGTACAGCCACATTTTTGTCCAGCAAACAAACATTATGGCCCATAGATTTAACAATCTGTAATACCGCCCAAGCGGACGGTTATATTAAACAATGGCTGGCAGGTTTAGCCAGAACCGTAAAATTTTGGACGGACAAGAATTGCACTGAATACGGTTTTAATTTTACCCAAGTAAACTGGACATGGCGAATAAAACCAGATCGCGATCTGGCTTTATTCGAGGGCCCAGATGATACTTGGGGTATCCCGGATTCAGAGGAAATGTTCGCCAAATGGATTAAAATGAATAGATTTGTAGATACAAATCTAGAGGACATTGAAGTTAAAATAACCGAAACCGCCACGGTGAAAAGTTATGCATACAAAATTAAGGACGTTGACCAAGCGCTTGTGGAAAGTAATATAATAAAATATTTTTGTGGCCCAAATAAAATGGCGAAAGTCGAAAATTTGGCCAAACTTTTTAGCGCGGAGGTGGTAGCCCAGTTGCGCGCCTGTATTTTGCACGGTTTTGAGACCATGATCGAGCTGTTGCCAAGACCATGGTCTCAGACACTTTTTCGAGGCGGCTACCCTAACTGGGGGGCTTTTAAAAATGTTTTGATTGGACAAGTGGTAAAAAGCAAAAAATCAAAACCATGTTTATTGCAACTGAGAGGTATATTTTCTGATGTCGGGAAAATTGCCCACTGTAAAACGGACAGTTTGGTGTTGGCTATAGCAGAAGAATTGGAGGAGCACTTCCGATCTTATGAAAAGGTTACGTACCTATCCGAGAGCCAACACCTAAAACGGACCTATAAAGGTCGGGAAGAATATACCCCATTATGGAACCATACGGCCATTATTTTAACCATATTAAATCTGTCCAATATGGAATATAAAAAGGTTCTTGAACGACTCGCAACTCACCTTTCAAAGGAGGTTTGCGAGTTGGATGTAAATGATGTTTTAAGTAACAAAACCTTTTTCTATGACCAACTTGATAAAATAAAAGGGGCCACCCTTTCGTTCGATAGGGACGAATATCGTCAGGCCTTTATGGAAAATCCGGAAAACGTCGTAAGACGTTATAATGACCTTATTACTGCAAATATGAAAGCTCATAACCGGACTATGCCGACAAATAACCGCCAGACCGCATCCAAATTTAATTCTCTAGAACTCGAAAATTTAGAGAACATAAATGAGGAATCGATTTTTTCTTTCCGATTCGCGGATTTGGAAAACGATTCTTTAGAAATCTTGGAGGCGGAATGCGCTTATTTAGCGGCATTTTCCAGGAAAAACGAACCACGATTTCAGCAGCGCAGAACTAATCTCCGAGGAGCTTTAGATCGGCGCGGCGGAGGTCGCGGTGGTCGTTTTTCAAGAGGTCAAAATAGAGGTTACCACCGGGGTCAATCTCGAGGTCAACCCAGAGGACGATTCGGAAATAGGGGGCGCCCCAGGGGCGGTTTTGGAAATGGCCCATACAAACAAGGAAATCGGCCTTTGGCCCGGGGCGGCTATCGGAATTTCGAAAATGGCCAAGAAAATGCTCAAAATGATTTCGACCACGAGGGACATTTCGGAAATGGCAATTACGACCAACGAAACGAGTCCGATTATCAAGGTAACACTTTTGAAATAAAAGAAAAAGTACAAAAAAATAATTTACCTTTTCAGAATGGCACCAAAACTGAACGACAGGAAACACCGACTAGAAAAGTACATTTTAACTCTGCGGATTTTATGTACAAGTACAAAGAGACTACTTTTTATAATAAAGTATTTGAAAAAACCTCAAATTTGAGTCCTCGAATTTTTGCAACAGTAGCAGGTGTACCGGTGACAACAGTAGTTGATACAGGCGCAGATACTAGTTTGATCCATCTAGATCTTTTAAAACTAGTACCTGCTTCTGCGATCACGTGGGGTAACCCAAATCGGGTCCCAAAAAAGGCCATATCATGTACCGGTGGCCAGATAGAACTTTTTCATAAACCGGTATCTTTGACTCTAAAATTCCAAAATTTTTTTATAAAATTTAAAGATGCAATAGTTTTTAAAAATAAAGGAGCAAACATTCACCAAATACTTTTGGGAAACAGCGATTTAGCTGTAAATGAAATAGAGTACAGAATAAAAGATAATAAAACCACTTTAAAATTAAATGATCAAATCATACCGCTTTTTACCAGTCACGAGGTGACAGGATATAATCGCATGAGAAATAACGCATATGCAGGGCAGGTTCAGCAGAGTAATCCGACCGATAATTTTCATGGCGATTTTAAAAGTATATCTCAAAGATATGAAAAAATGAAAAATATATCGGAATGGGTAATAACGTGTGAAAAAGCAGGAAAAAATTTCAAAAATCAAATATTTTTAGAAAAACCGGTTAGACCGATTTCAGAACAAAATGATAATTGGTCAGGAAAAGAGCTTTTTCGAGGCGAAACACCTGACATTTGCGATTTTAATAAAATTATGAACCTAGGACCTGAAAATAGCAAAATTTCGGATCGTGTTTTTCCGAATTGGGTCCTTAACGATAACTCACAAAACCCTAAAATTAACACGGGAGAATTAATGATGATATCTCACCCATCTTCAAAACCGATGTGGGAGAGAAAAATGGAGTATTTGTTAAAACATGCTCGTTCCAATTACTCTCTAGATAAAGCAAAATTTGACCCTGAGGGGAGCTTTAAAAAATTAAATAGAAAAGGGGATGAGGGTATTGAAAATGAGCTTAAAAATATTATGCAAAAGCATAAAAAAGTTTTTCAACTAGATATCGGGACAGTGCCCGATAAAGAATTTCAAGTTAACGGTCAGATCTATGGTGAGCTATGTACTAACACATGTAGAAATTACTATGGTTCGATGGACCCTAAAACTCTGGAGGCCCTAAAATCTAAATTAGATATGGAGGTAGCCCTCGGAGTTTTAGAACCAGCGAACCAAAGTATCGTTAAAAACATACTCCCAATTTTTGCGGTAGGGAAACGCGCCGAAGATGGCAATATCGTGCTAAATAGCTCATCAATCCGGATCGTGGCAAATTGTGCCACCGCCGTAAATGGCGCTACAGTGTATAAAGCCCGCCAAGCGGACGATATACCTGAAGTGATACGTACAGTCACACCCTACACCAAAAATGGATATGTTATAGTGTTAGATCTAACGCAGTCATTTTACTCTTTCGAGCTCGCACCCCATTTAAGACCCTATTTTGTGGTACAACACCCTGATTATGGCCTCTTTCAATATACGAAAATGCCACAGGGATGGGTACAATCGCCGTCCCAGCTCCGTTGCTTCCTACAGAAAATTTTGTGGAAACACAGGAATAATGTTAGACGATATATGGATGATATTATCATTTATGCGTCTAGCCGAGAAGAGCTGGTTCGCGTTTTTGATGGGGTTTTAGCGACTCTAGAGTACCATGATTTGAGAATCAATGGTAAGAAAATGACCGCGCTAGGTACAACCTATAGTATTTTGGGGCGAAAGATTGAAAACGGTAGGGTGTTTGCATCACCCCATATTATAGAAAACCTAAACCGCTTGTCTCCAGAAGGTTTAGTTACCGTTAAAAATTTAAGAGGGGCGATAGGCCTCATGTCGTTTATTTCCGAATTCTGTCCATATTCAGCAATGGTACTGGACCCGATTCGGAAATTAGCGGTAGGGAGTAGTAGTGATCGCGTTGTCTGGGACGAAGAAGCTAAAATAAATTTTAAAAAAGCAATAGCGGTGCAAAACGAGCTCATGGCCAAAAGTCCGGTCAGACCGGACCTGGAGCTTTTTCTTTCGGTTGACACTAGCTATGCGGGTACAGGGGCAGTATTGTATCAATTTGACCCCATCGAAAATAAACGACTTTTTAATGGTTTTTTTTCGAAAAAACGTACCCTAGGCATGAATAAAACCCTACCCGGATCATGCATTATAGAACTCCAGGGCATTTGTGCCGCCTTATTATATTTTTTACCTCATATAAATGACAGTGCCCAAAGGGTTACGGTCAGGACCGATAGCAAATCCACGGTGATGTTATATGAACGCATGCGAAAGGAGGGTATACCATCGGATACAAATTTGAAAATAAATTCACTTTTCGCTCAGATGCTAGTACAATCCTTTCGCATGGTTCATGTGGCCGGAAAAGATATACCAGAGATAGATTTCATGTCTAGGCATTTACCCTTTTTAGAAAATAAATCACAAATTGAATGTGATAGAAATTGCCCGATATGTAAAGCCGTAGACCTTGAAACAGACGCAACCGACTTTTTTAATCGAGTTGCAAATATATCGGAAGTTATAGACCAACAATTAGACAGAAGTGAGCCAGATTTCGATGAAACTATCTCATTTAACCAGCTCATGTCCTTTTTCGAGGATGTACAGGGCGATTATGAGGAAATTGAGTCAAATGAGGTAGAATTCAGGCGAATGGACGACTCAGTTCATATGGGGTATAGTGACCGTCTAGGAAACTATAGCCCATCAGCAAATCCGTTAAAAATTTGCTTTACAAAAAACATGCCCGAAAAGGTTAATCTGAGATCATTTTCAAAAACAGATCATGATCTCGCTCAACTGAAACAAGATTTTGGCCTGTTACGAGATTGGCAAAGTTCGGACCACATATATCGCCAAGCCCGAGTTTTAATTCTCGAAAAACAAAGAGGGGTCGTAATCGACCCAGCGCGCCCTAAAAAATTCCCAGCCTTAAGTACCATGTTTCGCACAAGATTTGTAAGTGAACAAGGTGTCATATGTCTAAAAAAAATGGACAGGGTGTCAGATGTCGAAAGAGACATAATTGATCTACCTCAAAAATTCGCAAAAAATGTGGCACAAGCTGCTCATAATAGTATAGGACACACCAGTATTAACCAGCTGGTACTTGCGTCAGAAAAAATTTTTAGGGTCACGGGTTTAAAGCTAGCAATTACGGCTAGAGTTAACACATGCCAGGGGTGTCTTATGATTAAACAAGACCCCAAAATTTTCAAACCGATGAAAGAGATCAAAATACCATCAGCTATTAGCGAGGTCATTTTGATCGATGAAATACACCATTTCCAGCCTGCAAAAAAGGGTGAGAAAAATTTTTCTGGAAAATGGCGTTGGCTTTTTGCCACGGAAAGTATTTCACGCTTCTCGAAACTATATGTCATCCCAGGGGATAGCATGACCTCGGCAAAACTAATAAAGCTTTGTGCCCAAATAAGGGACGATTTTTGCGAGCGGTTACTCGATGATACCGAAGTAGTTTTTCGGTGCGATAATGCGTCACCCCATGCAGGGGCCGCCGATAGCGAAGCTTTAAAAAAGTTAGGGGTCAAATTATATATGCACCCAAAAACGAGCGCAAGTAAAAACGCAATTGCAGAACTAGATGGGCGGTGTAGTAAAATAAATAAATATATAAAATTATTTATGACGGATCCGGGGGCAACTCGAGAAAGTGTAGCGCGTCAAGCTAGTAAGAAATATAATCACTTACGAGGCGCTGAAGGATGGACGCCGTCTGAAATTTTCTTTTCAACTACACAGCTCGAAAATCGACCTTTTTTGCTACCAATTGACAGACTGATATCTAAAATAAGACTCTCTCGAGCAAAAGCTAGAGAGGTTAAGGATTAACAGGCTATGTCAAAAATACACAGGGACCCCTTAATTATCGTACCATATGAAAAAGAGGCCGAATATGGTCTCCCAGGAAAATCACCTTTAAAAAGAGGGGATATAATTACAATAGATAAAAATTTCGACAAAAATAATCGAAATATATTTTTTCAAGTGGTTCCTGGGGATAGATTTTTAGATGGGATAGATTGGGACTCCCAACTAGTACATACGGTAAAAGTAGGAGTGAGAGTGCACAAGACCTATATTTGGCACTTTACGGCAATATCAAGAATTATGGAAAACACAAAAAGTTTCAACCAGTGCCTCTCACCCCACGTCAAAATACCTATAAATCTAAAAAAGAGATATATGATACAAGAAAGGGGAAATACGCAATTTAACCATAAAATACCTTATGAAAAATTAATCGAACCAGCACCGCAGCCTAACCAAAGCTTAGATAGCGGGATTGGATCGATTCAACCTCAATCAGTCGCACCCCCTTCGGTTGATATTATGCACGAGGTGCTAGAAACCACTGAATTTTCAGAAGTTTCGGATACTGAAGGTTTCGAACTAGCAATTACAGACGAAACTTCTGAAAATCAGGAGCCTAACCCCCCTGAACCTTTTGAGGAGATATTTCTCGATCCGGAGGATTCAACTATGAACTCCACAGTTATACCGGGGCTAAATGCTTCAGACCTTTTAAATTTAAGCACCACATCAAATGTGGAACATTTCGATAAAAGGACGACTACCCCTCTATTAGGTTCGACCCCCAAAAAACACGAACCAGAACCCGAACCAAACACTAGAGCCCTTAGGGCTCGCCCAAAGTTAAACTACAACGAAAAATTTTTAGCCAAAAAGGCTGGAAATAAAAAGAATAAAAATTGAAGATATGAATTGTACAAATAAAAACAAAAGTTAAATAATTTGATCGGAAATATATTTTGTTTGACAATTTTTGTTTTCAGACACAGAGCAGAGTTTCAAACATTTAAAAACTCAGGGTATTTTCTAAGAAAAACCCCCTGAAAACAGGTTCCGATATGTTTTATAACAAATGAGGTTTGACCCAGTTTAACTGGAGTTAAAACAGCACTTGTTAGAAGACGCATCCGGTTTACAACCAGTCGTAGGCACAGAAGATACTGAACCCCCTGTTCCCGTAAAAATAGCAGTTATCGGGAGGCCGCCTGCGATTCCTTCAGTAGCGGGTATATACCACTCTGATGGAACACCGGGTCCGCCTCGCGTATCCTCTACTTCTACTGAGATCGGGGGGATCACTGTCCAAACTGGAGCCGATTGAATCGCATGATCAGCATCTGATGGACCGGGCTCAACATATTGAGGACGAATGTTATCTTCGGCTTCTAAAAATTTTTTTTTAAATCTCTATATTTTTGTACAAATTTCCGCTTTTTCAAAAAGTTTTTACTCTCAAATTCACAAATTTTAAATATTTTTATATATAAATTCGATATATATTTTATTTTTTGATAAACAATTTAATTTTGTTCAAACGAAAATTGCGAAAGTACATAAGGTAGATATTCTAGATTTTCTAACTAGTTATATCTCCTACGAGAACTATGAGTTAAATTTGAAATTAAAATTTTTTATCAAAATCTCAAATATAGATTTTTCTTCCTTAAAGATTATAAAATTTTTGCAAAATAAATTTTTGCCTGAAAAATATAAAAAATCACCTGCTTCCCGTAAAAGGCCTTTCCAAGCATCGAGCATTTCCTGAAGGTCACGAGTCATTTGTGTTAAACCTTCTGAATCACGCCCCTTTTCAATTCCCTTTCCAAGTTGGACCGGAAAGGAATCAGCCGACAAGGCTGCGTCTGGTCCATTTGATGGACCGGAAGCACCTCTTACTTCAACGCTGATGGTACCAAAACCGGTATCCACAGTTTGAACAGATGGTTCTTCTAAAGAACCAGAAATCTCAACGACATTTCGACCACAGCATTTTGAGCCCATAAAACGACGGGGACCCTTCGAGGTATCCTAAAAAGTTTCGATAAAATAAGAATAGCAAATGCTGGTTTACGACTCATAATAAAACCCTTTTTAGCTTGAGAATTGCAAAATATACATTTTAATAAAATCTTTCGAAAAATATTTGTCTCAAACTTTTGCGCCAAAATTTTTTTTCTCGAAAATATATAAAAGAATATTTTTTTCATAAACAAAAATGACTAACCATTTTATTACGAGGTCGAAAATTGCGGGTTGGAAAGTTGCTTCGAGAGTTTCGTTGATTTTGTCGACCATTTTGAAAATTTTGGTCATTATAACGAGGCACATCTTGTTCGGATATCTCCTCCAACAATTGACCCACTGGCTGGTGATACTCATCTCGTAAATGCTGAAGCAGGCGTTTAACACTGACCACTAGATTAGACTCAACCGTTCGTTTGGCGTGAAAAATCGCATGCCGAGCGGGAAAACGCTGGCAGCCACGAGCTTGGGAAATTTTTGATGTGACCGAATTAACCTGTAAAAAATAAGTCAAATTTTTATAAGCCTCACTGATAAAGGTTAATTCGTCCACATAGGCCAATAGAATAATTCTAGAACCAGCATCGTGACTGCCAATAAATTCGCGCCCGGCTTCGATAGCTTTCTCAGCAATCGAACTTAGAGCCCGATTAGTATCAGTAGTAAAAAGTTTCATCGCCTAACAAATAAAATAAATAAAAAGTCTACATTTGCGGGCTCAAAGCACAAATTCTATTTTCTAGAAATTTATTTAAAATAAAATATTTTTAGATACAAGCGCAAAATGTATTTTGTTCTAGAAAATAACCGATAATTTATTTTTTCAATTACTCACAATTTTCCGTCTCAATTTAAAAGGGGGATCAAAAAAGGAAATTTTATTTTAAATTTTCTGATGACCAAATGAGGGTCTAGTGAACTTTTATAGTAATTTTGAAACACGTGACTTGGAAATTTCATATTTCATTTTTGGCATTTATTTCCGAATTGTACAAATTACAGTAGTGCGAGATAATATACAAAATGTGTTTGACCTAGAAAATACAAACTAACTTATGTTTTCAAAATATGTCCTATTGACGGACAGCCCTTTTTTCGCGCCAATTTGTACGCGGGCATTTTATGGAATTTTTCCATAATATGAAACCCCATAATTAGGGTGTTTCATAAGTAACAATCAGAAATACAGAAATAACTCAGTTTAAGCCAAAGTTCAAACAAATTGAGATAATTTAAATTCGGAGCGATCAGTTGACACCCGATAATATTTGATGAGAGCTTCTTTCGTTTTCTTTTGGCCTAACATCAAATTGGCTCCATTTATTGGGAGATAAGGACCTTAAAATTATATATAATTCCTTTTTTCAAAGAGTATATTAGTAATCCCTCCAAAATTTATATTAAGGACTTACGAGTCAAAAATATTTCTGGCATTGAAAAAGTGGCGCCAAAATGTTCGTAACCAACTCTGCCAATTATAAATTCGCATGATAATTTGGCTAGATGATATAAGCCAAATTCGCCCCGATATTCGAAAAGCTCTACAGGGCTTATTCGATCAAATAATATTTCAAACAGCTTGCTGCCGTTTTTGTACAAATTTAATCTCCACTCAGCCCCAGACATTTGGGGTAGAGTTTGGTAGCAGTTCGAACCAGCAGATAAAATTTGTAGTAACATCGACAGACACGCAAGCAGTCGGTACCCAGAATCAAGCCGGAGATAAATGGTGGTACCTTAAAATAATTATAAATTTTTTTTTCAAAAATGTGTTACCCTAAAAAACAAATGACGGACCGACTATTTGGGTTTTTACTGTGTTAAAAACATATGAAACACCCGGCACAAAACAACGCCAGCACTTTTTTGACCGAGCATATTTTTAAAAATTAAATAATCTCATTCACAAAATCTCAAAATATTTAGAGATTCAAAAAATGTATTTTTTTCAGGACGCCTTTTTTCTACAGAAATGTACGTGGTTGAGTTTATTGTTCCAAGTTTTTTACACAGGATACGGTGGTAAAAGTCTCTTCGAAGCCTTTACCAGCGACCTAAAAATTGTAGGAATAATTTTCGTAATTATAATTTTATTTTTTACAATGTTAAATTTTACAAAAATACATTATTTAAGAAAAATAAATCGAACAATAAACTCAATCTCAGATAATACAAGTGTGAAAATGGAGATAATTCTGGAAAAACTGATTCAGCAAGAAGACCGATTTTTGATCTCAGGTGAATCGGAACATAGTTCTGATGAATCTATCGCAGCAAGTATTGATAACGTGACACGAAAAGAGGCAATAATTTTTGTCCAAAATGCATTTAAGAAAATTTTCCGAGACGCGGAAACACACCTAGAGGAAGTTTTTCGGGATCTAACAAAAAATGACCAAATAACACAAATTATGAAAGTTCAGCTTTACAAAAACTTGACTTTCATAATTTTGGTATATCGCGAAAAACTCATCGGTGAATGTACTGGCAGTTTTATACATTATAAAAACGTTCCTGCTTGCCAAACCGGGACTTATTTTGAGGCAGGCAGTTCTCAACGGACCAGCAGCCAAAAAAATCAGAGTCATAAACAGGGCCCGTTGCGAGCCGCCTGCGTCCTTGTAAGGAATCTAGTATCAACTTATTTTTCTGAGAGATACCCAAATGAACCCATTTTTGATTTAAAAACCTTGACAATTAAAAGCAGCGATGATTTCGCATACTCTTTTATTTCTTATCACGCAATAATGTCAGAATTAAAAACCCCAGTATCTACGGACATGAAAATTAAAATGTTTTATAAAATAATTCTAAAAACTAGGCTACAAGTAGCAAAAATCACAGCTGAGTTGACCGAAAATTACTTTATAAATATTAGTAGTAGCACCTTCCCACTACAACACAAAATAGGTGGAATTATATTTAATTGGTTAAAAGACGAACCGTTTCACACTTTTTATTATAATTTTATGAAAACAAAAATTTCTTCACTAGGACTCGAACTAGGACCAATTAAAATTATATTAAATATTCTCGAAAACGGAGAATCATCGCCCTTTTTGAAATTTTCAGATAATGAATTACATGATCAATTCGCAACTATGCCGATTCAAAACTTACCAACCTATAGAGATTGGGGCTTTTGAACGACTTTAAAATGTTTTTGTTGGAAAATTTTTTTGTTTTAGCGTTTTTTCAAATTACCTGAAATAGTACGATCAAAATGAAAAATTTCCTCCCCGCCAGTTCGCTGGAAAAGTCCATTGATCGCCCGTACCAAACAGAAAACGTCGCTTTCGGTATCTTTATAAATCTCGGAGGGCGAATAGTCCAAACAGATCACCAATAAATCATCCCTAAGCGGCATCTTCTGTTTGCATAATAAATTGGCAAAAATTCCATCGTCGGTTGGAAATTTTTTCGCAGCTAGGACATCCAGCGCCCTAGCGATAACCATCTCCACAGCAGCTATGGCAGGGACACCGACACTAAATAACAAAATGCTTTATTTTTTTTTCGAAAAACAGTTTAAAAATTTTTTTACAATTTAAAATTTTCCAAGGACAAAATTTTTATATACTTTCAGTAGAACGGGTGAAAAACCAAGGCTTATTCTACTAAAAGCAATTTTTATCACCTTCACTGACAAAAAATAAGATTTTTTACAAAATTAATAACTACGACAATTTTTCTTACCAGTTCACGTTTTCTAAGGAGAACTGGCATACAGGGCAGAAGTGTTCTGGGGGAGCATGGCCAAGTTTGTCAGGAAGTGGGGCAAAAACATGGCCACAGAAAATATTTTCGTCGGAAACGCCCGAATGTCGAGAGTTATCACATGACTGACCAGCAGGCATGAACGGAGCCATAACTAACAAATCCTGAAAATAATTTTTATAAAAATATACATAAAATTGAAAATTTTTTTTTTTCAAAAAATATTTTTTCAGAAAAGATTTCCGAAAAAACTCAATGAATTTCGGATAAATTGGTTCAAAAATAACTTTTTAATCTCCGCAAAATAAAGGGGAACAGTTTACCGGAACAAATTTTTCTTCCATAATTCACAAAAAATTATTTTTACAAAAAAGGAAAATATTTTTTTCTCAAAAATAATTTCAAATTTTTTTAAAATTTTTTATCAAAATTACCTCAACTGAAGGGGGGACAGCACTAGTTTTGATCTTCATGAGGCGATTGATAAACTCGGGGACTCGTCGCATGACTAGTGGTGAAAGTGACGCACCAAAAATATGTTCTAAAAAAGGCAGAAGATCTATATTCCGGTCAGTTTTTACCAAAGAATGTGCCAAGACCGAAGGCAATTTTAAACCAGAAATAAGTGAAACTGAGTCCACACCATCGGCTTGAAACCATTCTTTGATAAATCCTGAAGGAACAATAACCGATTTTTTGCCTCTTTTAAAAGATATGTCTAATACATTGTCACCCACCACATCCTCAGGATTCTCATGAATCTGAGTAAAAAGAGGGAGAAACCCTACGACTCGCCCATTTTGTGAACCACCAATAACTTGTGCAACCCTGGTGGTGTAGTCCAACGAAACATGAAAACGAGCCCGATTCGCTAACACTTCCAAAAAGCCAGTTATTCGTAACTTCCGGATTTCGCGCGGAATTCCCCAAGTAGGATCCATCCAGCAGGACGGGTCGTCCGGAATCATACCGAAAAAACACGCTTCAACTTCTTTGAATTGACCGACCTGGGTCTAAATAAACATATTTTATTTATTTTTAACATAAAACTTTCACATACGTTTTCAAAATTTTTTATATATTTTTTATATATTTTTCTCAAAAATTGTTCTAAACAATTATACATCTAGCCATCTCAAAAGATGATACTCTATAAAAACTCCTTAAAAAGGAGAAATTTTCATAAATAGAGATTTTAAGTTTTTTAGAAAATAAAAAGTTCAAAAATCCTCAAAAATTCATTTTTAGTTCAAAAAGTTTTAATCTATGTTAGGATTTCAAATCCAAATTAAATAAATTTTATCTCAAAAATCTGGGAGCAAAAATACACTGTTGTCTTAGTGACCCCGAAAAAAACATTTTTGATCCCAAACATCATATTTTTCTTTTAAGAAATGAGCGCGGAAAATGAGAAAGACGTAGATAATTTGAATAACTCGGAGTTAGAGCATTACCTTGCCCAAAAAGACGACGACAATAAATCCGTCGACTCGGCCGGTTCTGACCTTACGGTACACTCCAGTCACACGACGGTCACTATATCAAGCACTTTTGGAAAAGTACAACTTGATGGGGAAATTGACGTCGAAATGGTTGATGGAACCCCACCGCCGGTTTTCGCGAACCTGGTAACTCAAAAACCGGTAACCTACCAAGAACCGGTTAACAACCAATGGGACCAATGGAGTTCAAATGACCCATATGAACATACAGAGCCCTACGACCATGGGGTTTATTATGGTCAAAACGACCAACGTTTGTATGACTCAGTTCACCGGTACTCAAGCCAGCCGGTTACATACGCCAAAAACCCGGTTCTAGAACAGCCAACCGATGCAGTTCTAGAAAAACCAATTCCTCATTTTGAACAAAAACAACCTGTCTCAATAACTCCTCTGTTGCGTCCATCAAAACCTTTTTACTCGCTAACACCGGAACCGGTAGAACCAGTAAAAATGGTTTTGCCAGTCACACCAGAGGTAAAAAAGAATACATATCGACTTTTCTCTAACGTGTTCAAAATAGCACCAGATTATTCTACGGACAATTTTGTTTTTCCGGAGCCGATTGAAAACGGTAGAGGAAAACCGGTAAAAAATTCTGAGACAGGCCAAATTCAGGCAGACGACATCACTTACGTGGAAAATTGGAAAACTAGACAAAGAAAGTGCAGAAATGATTTTATGACACGTGAAATGTCGCCTGCTCGATTTTTGTACAAAATGGGGGATAGTGGTCCACCAAAAGACGGGGGCTTTAACTGCTCCGCCTACAGCTTGACAAAATTTTTGGCAGTCAGATGTAGTGAGTTGAACCAATTTGGGTGTGAAAACCGGTTGGCTTCACCATACGGTGATACTAAGGCATACATAATGTTGTGCATTTGCGTAGAACATATGAAGTCTCAACCGGTAGGAAACAAATGGTGGGCCGAATTACAGGCATGTATTTCAAAAGTACAAATTTTTCCTTTCAAAATTTTTTTCCAAAAATAAAAATCTCAAAAATTTACGGTTTTTTCCAAAATTTGTATTTTTAATCAAATTAATTAAATTACCTGAAGACACAGAACCCCTTGCTGAATATCACAGTGATGCAGATAGTCGATAATCCAGCCGTTCTTTAAATTTTCATCAACAAAAGCGCGTTTCAGCAATTCCCTCAAATAATTGCAAAATTCAGCCGCATCCATTTCTACAGCAAACTGGCGTTGTTTAGCGTCTGAGAACCGTTCTCTAAAAATAAATATATATTTTTATTTCAATTTTTTTCTCAAAATAGCACTGTATGTTGCGTCTATAAAGACAGCTGAGATTTTGCCATATTTATCCTAAAAATTCGGACCATTTTTTCCACAATTTTTATATAAAATGGCTCAAAATTTTGTTTCTAGATTCGTGAGTACCCAATCTCAGGGCTATTTCAAATAACCCTTCAAATGCGCACTGTACCAAGCCTAAGCCAAGTTCTGGCTCAAGGGAACTGGATTCAAACCAAGGACATTTTGGAAAATGTGGCCAGTAAAGTGATCGACCGATCAACATGGCCGAAGGAAATTAACACCTTGGGTGAAAAAGACGAGTTCGAAATCGATAACGTCCCAAACCCAAGGGTTTTGTCGCAACTTATCGACGTATGCCGCAAAATGGAAAGGGATACCAAAAGCCCAAATGCAGCTAAGGACGAAAGTGACAGTTTGGTCACAGTACTTTTGTCTGACGGGACCACTCGCAGTTTTCGTATAAACGAAAAACAAGAACCTGTAGCATGCCGAAACCCAGGTTGGGTTTCATTTTTGAAACTAATCGATTACAGGTACACAAAATTATTTTTCCTACAAAAATGAAATTTTACGCAAAAATTACTTTTTCAAAAAATAATAAATTTACCACGAATTTTCTTTCGAAATATAAATTAAAAATTATTTTTACCTGATCCATTCCAAATTCGGATTATCCCAGCTTTCGAAAGACGCCAACTGCGATTCCCCGGTATCAAACCTGAAATAACGAATTGATTTTTTCTCTCAAAAAGTACAAATATTTTAGCATTTAAAATCCCACTTCACTCACTCTATCTTTATTTCATTTCTAGGATTCATTACGGCTTTTCTTGATTAATAAATAAATTTTAAAAATAATATATTCTGTCCAAAATTTCGAAAAATTGACAAAATGAATAAATCAATTTGCTTTTATAATACCAAATAAATTTCTTGAAAAATCACGAAAATGCCGCGCTGAATCCTTTGAAGGACAGAATCATCATGAAATAACAAGGTAGAGTTTCGAAGGGATTTTTTATCTAAATTGCCAACTTACCTATTTACAGTAGTTGAAACATATAAAAAAATATGTTTTCAAATTTTTTGGTTTTCAAAAATTATTTCTACAAAATTTCAGGCAAATCGAAGAAAGTTTCTGTGCAAACCCTTCGGAAACACAAAAAGCCGCTGTTTTTTCACAGGACACTCTGGTAAAATCACTACAACGGGCCGAGGGTTTGTTATGGCAAAAGAACCCAACAGATCCTTATCACCACCAAGGGGGCAAAAATTATATCTCACCTCCAAAAATGGATTTTCTGCCAAAAGGATACGAAGTTTCACCACGTCGATACGAGAACCAACGAAATTTCGAGCAACCTCGAAATTTTGAATCTCCTAGAGATTTCGACACGCAGAATCGACATTTTCGAAGTTTCGAAAATCAACAGTTGTCACCAAAGGACCGCATGGAGATGCAAGGCCTAAAACGTTATAGATCTTAATATAACGACGTAAGCAATAAAATTAAAAAGTTTCTCTGAAAATTTTAAATTCAAATGTTTTAATTCTCAAAATATATGAAAAATATCCAAATTGAAAATTCTAGAAATTTATAAAAATTTCACAAATATTTTTACGAGCAAACTAAAAACATAAATAACAAATAAAATACAAATATTTTATTTTTTAGTAGGCTCAAACGGCTCTACTTACAATTAGTAATAAATCTCTATGACTTATTACTCTTTTCGGGGGGGNCATTTTTGAAAGTGTCACCTTGTTACGATACTGTACGTATTGGTGTGATGGTCAAAAATAATTTGTGATGTACTTTTTCGCAAGATTAAGGATAGATCTACAAATAAGCATTTTCGGTTTTTCTCATGAACTGTTAGTTTTCAGTATATTTCACCGAGAAAATGTCAAATCAGAGTCGCATACCCCCTTAAGGGGGTATCCGACGGAGGCTGTATCTCGAGACTCAGAAGTGATAGGAAGCTAATTTTAGCTGCATTCTCATTTTTGTTACTGCCAAAAAAATAAAAAAAATTATAAAAAACACTTTATCTTTTGAAGTTATAAATCGTTCACTCTCATTTTTGTTACATTAGCTCACTCGGAATTAAATCTTGAGAATAGACATAATAAATTTTTAATTTTTGAAAAAAAAAATTTCAAATAATTTCTTAGATTCAGAACTTTGGGGTATCCGACGGAGGCTGTATTTCGAGACTCAGAAGTGATAGAAAGCTGATTTTAGCTGCATTCTCATTTTTGTTAACGGTTTGAGGGTTGACAGAATTTGAGGGTAAATAAACTTTGAGTGCATCTAAACGCCTAATTGATTAAAATTGTAAAACAAACTCAACGCACTTCCTCGCTTTGTACACTTTTAAAGAAGTGCTTTTACTTGAAAAAAAATCTGATATCGTTCGACGAAATGCAATTGTACCAGCGAACATGTGCAAAAACACCCATTTATTTTGAAAATTTCTTTAAATATCATGAAATATGGAATTCAGGCCACGCACAGCTGTTGAGCTCACAAATTAAAGTTTATCCTGAAAAAAANAAAAAAAGAGAAAATTTTGATATCCAGGAGCTAGATCTAGTTGTACCAAATAACGAAAAAATCACTTTTTAGACCGGTATACCTAGCGTTTCCACCATTCGATTTTGGGTCAAAACCGACCACGTAGGTTGAACTTCAGATTAACCAGTTTGTTTTTTCTCAAAAATCAATATTTCTCGAGAAAAATGATAGTTAATTCTTAAAAATCGCATTTTTTTACGAAAAAAGACGTTTTTTGAGTCCTAAACTCGTCCAAAGACGCCCAAAGAAAAGTTATATTTCATTCCATAGATATTAACCACGGTGGATAGCAATCAAGCCAAATGCAGGTGCNGCGCGCGAAAATATTTCTTTTTGAAAATTGGGATTCGTTTTTTTTTCAAAGTTATTTCCAAAATTTGGTAGCGAAAAAAATAATCAGAAAAAAAATTTCCAATTTTCAAAATATCTGCATCTGGCTCCTGGGTATCAAAATTTTATCTTTTTTTGTAAATGTACTTAAATTTCTTAGCTTAACAGACTTGCGATAGCTTTTAAGATTATTCATTAAAATTGAACGAGAAATTGCCCCAAATAATAGGTGTTTTAGCAAATGGTCGCTCAAAACGATGCATCAAGTTCACCGACACCATATTTTTTTCTAAACAAAAGCACTTTTTCAAAGTGTACAAATACAAGACCTGCGAGCCGTTTTAAAAAATATATCTTATAGTTTTGCTTTTATTCGCAGTCAAAGTCTGGTGACCTTCAAACAACCGAATATTTTCAACAACAAGAAATTTAAAATCTTAATTTCGACCCTTTTTTTCTCTCAAAATAATAATTTTTTATTATTTTGTATCATTAAACCGATCACGAGAAATTGAATGCAAAGTAAAATCAGCTCCCTATCACTAATTGATCAAAAAAATATGGTCTTCTTCGGATACCTCAAATTTCTGAATCTAAAAAAAACATTTAGAAATTTTTTTTTCGAAAACTGAAAAATTTTAATTTCTATTTTCAAGATTAAATTCAGAGTGAACTAATGCAACAAAAATTAGAGTGAACGTTATTACTTCAAAAGATACAGTAAGGTTAAGAAAATTTTATTTGGAAAAATTAGCTTCCTATCACTTCTGAGTCTCGAGATACAGCCTCCGTCGGATACCCCCTTAACCCCACCTGCACGAGCGTGTTTCAGAACACAGAGACCAAAAATATTTTGGGAAGTGTCACTTTGGCCGGCGGAACAGACCCCGATAGTTCCCCTTATTTTTAATTTCAAGAATTTTGGTGAGTTCTAGAAATTTCTCATCAGACTGGAAATGCATTATTTGGATGCAATTTTTTGTTAAATGCAGTTAAAACAGTACTGGAACAAGATAATGATCTACAAATATACTTACTAGCGTGACTTTTGGAGGGGAAAAACTTTGGCACTATTTATTTTGACACTAGGCGCCATGGCGCGCCACCGCGTGGTGAAAAGAACTATTTCGTCTATCTTGTGACTGGAACCAAATATGAGTGTATAAATATACTTATAGGGGTATTTTTTCAAGCAAAAATGTTTTGCATCATTTATTTCACACACTGCACCACCTGGTAGTGAAAATAGTCTTCACAACACCTCTTGCGTAATATTTTTCATTTGAAATCACTAAAATCTTGCAATTTACAGATTTGTAGAAACCATAATTAAATTTCAAAATCTAAAAAGCTATTTGCGATAAGTTAAATAGGCAATTAATCTGTGTGTTCTGAAACACTCTCGTGCAGGTGAGGGGGTAGGACATTTCGTGCAGGTGAGGGGGTAGGACATTTCGTGCAGGTGGGGGTTAAGGGTATCCGGTCCCTAAATTGACATATTCTCGATAAAATATTAGCGAAACACGGCTTCAAGGATATTATTCAGATTAGCCAGTTTGTAGAACTAGCCTTCAACTTGCAAAAAAAAATTTGTCAAAATTTTTTTTGTATGACCACACTCCTTCACACATAAGCGGCACAAGAGCCACCTAAGCCAAAACCGAAATTCCTACTCCTCTGAGGTTATATTTTGAAATAAACCTAAATTTTAACATAACCTGTATAATTAGTAAACAAAACTTTGTAGGAGAGCTTTTGTCGATAAGTGCTATATTATACTAGAATACGTAAAAAACCGGTCCAAAAATACGGTTTTTGGACTTTTTTCATCGGAAATTCCTACTCCTCCTAGTTAAAATTTCAAATTTACTCAAATTTTTTGCAAAAGCTAGCTCTAAACAAACAGAAACCTTTGTAGGAGCGTTTTTGTCAGATTTCGACCCCAAACAAAAATATGAATTTTTCAAGGTCACGTGTGAAAAAATTTCCGAAAAAAAAATGTGCTTCGATTTTTTCGAAATAGGCTCAAAAGAAAGCTGAGGAACACTGAAGAGAAAGTTGGCTTACGTCAACCCGAATATTTGAAGTTTTAGTGGTCAAATTGACACAAACGTATTTTTGAACATAATTTTGAGAAAAATACTTAGAAAATAATCGAAAAAACGCAAAATTTCGAATTTTTTTTTGTTGTCATTTGGGTTGTTTTATGCGTTCAAAAATAAACAATTGATTTAGTGCATTTTTATGAAATAATTACTGCATAAAATGTTAGGAACCGGGATACCCTTAGGGGGTCGGTGCATTTTGGCAGATTTGCACTTTTTCAATTTTTTGTCTTCATGGGAAACTTTTTGCCACCTAATAATTTCGAATAAAAAGTATTTCAAACGTAAGTTGCCACTTTTGAGCTCACTTTGTATAATCTGTTTTTTTCAGTCGATTATTTTTACTTTATAAATCGTCTTTAAAATAAACACTCTGAAAACGCGCCCTTTTGTTACTTTAGGTGTCTAAATTACATTAAAATTTCTTTTTTCTTGTTTATTAATTAGAAAGCTTCAAAAAATGGTCCTCGATCACATCGAAAATTTATATAAATTTAATTTCATATGATTTCTACGTCAAAATCGAAAATTAAAATTTCCTAAAAAGACGAAATAAAACGTAATTTAGAGCATAGAAAGAAATATTTATTTTCATGAGTTAAATTTATAAAATTTGCGTGGTGAACGAGTCGGCTTACCAATTAGGCAAGTCTCGGTGAAATAATTTTTTTAATTTTTGATTAAAGAGGGCTAAAGTACATTTCGCGCAAACCGTAATTTTCATTCAAAAAGTATGATTAGAGTATAAACAAGAGCGAAGAAAACAAAACGAGGAACATATTTGATAAAAGTTAAAGTAGCCATTCCCAATATTTTCAGCTAAAGGATTCCATAAAAATAAGTTATAAAGTTTTTGAACAAGAAGTGAGGAAAATTTTCAAAAAATATCCGAATAGTTTCGACCGAAAATCCCAAAAAAATGTGGTAATGATTTTTCAATATCATATAAAAAATATGTGGTCAACTACGCGAAAAGTTAAAGTGGCCAATTTTGAAGAAGTTTTTTTCGTTGAATTTGAAACAAATACTGTAAAAAATGCATTTTTTTTATAATGCTCGGAACTTTTTTCAAAAAATTTCTCATTAATTTTGGAATTTGAAAAGTTTAATTCGAGCTCAAATTTTTCTTAAAAAGCAATAACTCGGAAATTCTTTAGTTACAAAAGTTGCCTGGGGTATGAAACATTACTTTGGTGGTAAATATGAGAAAAATATATAACCCAGTGAAAAGTTTTTAATCAAGAGCCCATATCCGTAAACTGCCACAAAAAAATGCACCGACCCCCTTAAGTCCTCTTGTGGCGCTTATGTGTAAAGGAGTGTATGCATACAGAAACAAATTGAGATTTATATTCAACAAGCTAAAAGATAGTGCTACAAGATGGCTAATCTGGCTAGTATCCTGAAAGCTCTGTATGGCTAATTTGTATCGAGAACATTCAATTCCAGCGACCAGTGCCCCCTTAATTCCCGATAATTTGCCCAACATCCCCTGGGTAAGTGTGTTAACGTCATCTCGAAGATAATACCTTTATTTAATTCCTGACGTCATAATTTCTCTCATTTTGAGAAAAAGTGCCTCAAAATAAATTATTATGCTCTGATTTTTTTTTACTGATTGAAAATTGTATTTAAATATTTTGGTAAGAGTACAGTGGTATGATAATGCAGAAAAAGTAACATTATTTTACACAGAATAGTTGGCCTATAAAAATATTGTCCTGGAATTTTTAGGTCTAAAGAGAATCAGCTCATTACGGCATTGTATTTTTTTGAAATCATGACGTGAGGTTTGAAACCGTAGTCAAGGTATGATCTATAGATTCAGTTGAATTATTTGAGTTATTCATGATGCGAACGTTTTGGCAGCGCTGAGCCACCTATAAATTGCTTGAAAGAGGAATCAACTTTTTTGCTAAACCCCCATCCCAAAGGTTTTCACGTGTATCCAGCAGCGATTGCTTCGGTATACACAGAACGGAGTTGAATCCCTGCTGTCAGTTTTGACATATAATTTCAAAGTTTAAACCCTGATAAAGAGCTGAAAGAGCAAAATGAGAGCTTAAATTATCATGAAATTGCCCGAATCGCCACACTTGAATTTGAAAGATCAAAGCTGATAAGTGCAACTACTATTAAGACTGTTTTGATCAGAAAGGATGAAATAAAAAAAGCTATAGAAGTGAATGCGAGACGAAAAAAGACAGAAAATGAAAATTCTGTAGGCCACGGGTTCAAAATAGTTTTTACTCGACATAGATTTACATGCCATCTTGCCATTGGATTTTCGCGTTAATAGAACCCTTTAAAAGATGTTAAAGTCGAAATACGACCAGATTTTACAGTTGAAGAAGAGACTGAATGGATTGAAAATGAGGGCGACTTACCTTTAAATAGTCAAGGACCTATAGCCACTGAAGCTGACAATGGTACTCGCAAAGCAACCTTGAAAAATAACTTTCTGACGATGGATAAAAAATTCAACATTTTTGCCGCATTTCATAAGGGCGAAAAATTGTCAGATATCGCAAAAATCAATAAGGTGGATGTAGCAGCAGTTCATTATATTCTTAAACAGGAAAATGGAATAAATTGCTGGCAATAAGTCATCGATGAATTTATTGATTGTAAATTACTGTTGTGCATCCCAGCCAAATTTTATACGACATTTTTTGCATACAAAAAAGCCGTTTCACGCTTAACCATTGGAGGCTCAGAAAAAATAAGTGCCGTGACAAAAAAAATATAGCATTTCTTGTAAAAGTATGCAGGATTTACAGTATATCCTATTCCGAGTACTGTAGATCAAAATTGCCTAGGTAAAAATACAAACCAATTGTGTGTTCAATTCAGGGATTTGATTGGTTGGTTGGCCCGTCTCACTCTCGTTTGTATTTGGTTTGTATTTTTACCTTGTAATTTTTACCTTGTAATTGGTTTGTATTTTTACCTAGGCATTTTTGATCTACTGTACTCGGAATAGGATATACATGTAATATTTTTTTTGTATTCATAATTTTTTTAAACATTTTGTATCTTGATTCAAGATTCTTGACGTAAGTTATTACAACCATNTAAAAAAATATCAAAAAATCTCAATTTCTACAAAAAGAATCTCCGAATTTTAGCAATAATTTATGAAATATTTTTCAAATAATTAAAAGTTAATTAATTTATTTAAATTAATTATATAGCTGTATCTCGTGATCGTAGACTTGAATCTGACTGATTCGATTTTTTAAACAAAAAAGTTTGTCGATTTTTTTTCAAACCTTGATTTTTGACGAATTTGGAGGGTAAGTAACTTGAGCGCGGTTTAGAAACCTAAACCAAAAAAATATATGCGTAAGAAGGGCTACGCACGTCCTTTCTTTTTAAACTCGCAAAAGTGCGGTTTTAAGAGAAAAATTATGTCGGTCGATAGATGCCACAATTTTTACTAGCGACATGTCTAAAAACAACCTTTATGTGGATCTTTTGTTTAAATTCAATAACAAAAATGAAAATACGGAACTAGCACAGTTTGTCAAGCTAACAAATTTAAGTTAACCCTTAACAATCGAGGGAATTTGGATATTCACGGAGCTAATGTAGTTGTGCCAAAAAAAGCGAATAATGACCCGGTTTTTTGGACTGGTTTTACACCCATCGTCATAGCAAAACTTTTAACGACATGCTTTGGAACTTTTCAAACAAATATCTCTTCCTAATCTTACCCTGAAGAGTGAAGCAACCGGAATATTTTATTATTGTCAAAAGTGTGGCATTCTTTTGGTTTGCGTGTACGATGGGATATTGCCGAAAAACCTACACATTTTCCGACTTTAACTAAATCCTTCAAGTAGTGCCCATATCCCTTTATCCACCGTTTCGGTTGGGAGCCCGCGACTTTCCGTTACCCAAATTGGCCAATCGACTTTGTTTTGTCCTCCTTTACTTTGTTTAAGGTGGGTACGAAAGCACGCCCGTACCAAATTGACGCTTAATAAAGAACAAATAATGCAGGACCAATTTGGGTACGGAAAGCACGGGCGTGCGTAGCGTACCAAATGGTACACTAGAACACCGACTCCCTTTGGTGTAGACTATGCGTAGCCACTATCTTTTAAGCGTGTGATTTTAACGTTGTTGGGCTACGCATTTCTAACCAAAAGGTGAATAAATGGGATATGCCGAATTCGTGTGGCGTGTTAAGGTTTTTATTACAACATTACTTTGAGTGTGTCATGAATGAACGTTGATTATTTCAAGATTGAATTTCGCAATTGATTCGTTTTTGGTGAGACTTAATTCTACACATTTTGGTTATTTTGCTTAGTTTGAACCTTTTGTGAAAGTCCTTATGAAAATTGAAAAACTTTCCAAAATATGACGTCATTATTAAAGGCACATTTTTTTTCATTTTTGAACGAAAAAACTTATTTCTGTTTCCCATATCGCCGAATTTTTGGCAAAAAAAATATTGCCTCCCCCCCCTGAGGACCTGTATGGTTGTGTAATAATCTTACGTTCAAGAATCTTGACATCAAGATATCAAAATGTTTTTATAATATAATTATGAATAAAAAAAAATATGTACATGTAGCTATACCTATTCCGAGTACAGTAGATTCAAAAATGCCTAGGTAAAAATTACCAAACCGATTAACAGGTAAAAATGTACAAGGCTAAAATATACAAACCAAATACAAACGGAGAGTGAGACGGGCCAATCAACCAATCAAATCCCTGAATTGAACACACAATTGGTTTTGTATTTTTTACCTAGGCAATTTGTGCTAAGTTATTACAACCATACAGGGTCCTACAGGGGGGGAGGCAATATTTTTTTGCCAAAAGTTCGGCGATATGGGAACAGAAATAAAGTTTTTCGTTCAAAAATGAAAAAAAATGTGGCCGTTTAAAATGACGTCATAATTTGGAAAGTTTTTCAATTTTATAAGGACTTTCACAAAAGGTTCAACTAAAGCAAAATACCAAAATGTGTAGAATTAAGTACTTCACCAAACACGATCAATTTGCGAAATTCAATTTTGAAATATAACGTCATTCATGACACACTCAAAGTAATTTGTAATAAAACCTTAAACGCCCACACGAATTCGGCAATATCCCTTTATCACCTTTTGGTTAGAATGCGTAGCCACAACGTTAAAATCACACGTTAAAAGGAGTAGTGGCTACGCATTCTAACCAAAAGGAGTCGGTGTCTAGTGTACCCATTTGGGTACGCTAAGCACGCCCGTGCTTTCCGTACCCAAATTGGTCTGCATTATTTGTTTTTATTAAGGTCAATTTGGGTACGGGGTGGGTGCTTTCCGTACCCACCTTAACAAAGTAAAGGGAGGACAAAAAAAGTCGATTGGCCAATTTGGGTACGGAAAGCACGCTCCCAACCGAAAGGTGATAAAGGGATATGGGCACTTGAAGGATTTTAGTTAAAAGTCGTGAAATTGTGTAGGTTTTTCGGCAATATCCATCTACACGCAACCAAAAGAATGCCACACTTTTTGACATAATTAAAAATATCCGGTTTGCTTCACTCTTCAGGGTTAGATTAGAAGAGATATTTGTTTGAAAGTTCCAAAGCATGTCGTTAAAAGTTTTTGCTATGACGATTGGTAAACCAGTCAAAAAACCGGTCATTATTCGCTTTTTTTGGCACAACTACATCTAGCTCGTGAATATCCAAATTCCCTCTTTTTAAGGGTTAACTTAAATTTGTTAGCTTGACAACTGTGTAGTCGTATTTTCATTTTTGTTATTGAATTTAACAAAAATCCCAACATAAATGGTTGTTTTTAGACATGGTCGCTAGTAAAAATTGTGGCATCTATCGACCGACATCAATTTTTCTCTTAAAAACCGCACTTTTTGCGAGTTTAAAAAGAAAGGACGTGCGTAGCCCTTCTTACGATATATTTTTTGGTTAGGTTTCTAAACGCGCTCAGAGTTTACTTACCCTCAAATTCGTCAAAAATAAGGTTATGAAAAAAAATCCAAAACTTTTTTTGTTAAAAAATCAGAATCAGTCAGATCCAATGTCTAGATCACGAGATACAGCTAATAATTAATTAAATAAATTAATTAACTTTTAATTATTTGAAAAAATATTCATAAATTATGCTAAATTCGGAGATTCTTTTTGTAGAAATTGAGATTTTTTGATATTTTTTACGCAAAAAGTGTAAAAAAAATCAAAATTCAGCTAAAATCAGCTTTCTATCATGCCTGAGACTCTGGCCCTGAGTCGCAAGATGTGGCCCATTCAGATACCACCATAAGCATTGCTTAAAATTTTCCATTACTGAATTAGTAATACCTTTTTCCAAACCGAGGTGAATCTTAAAAATGAGACTAATCTCTCTAGCGCGTGTTCGAATCCAACTTATGTTGCAGTTCGGTTGGGAAAAGGATACTATTGTAGGGTTTCTCGAGATATATATATATAATATAATTTTTCAATTCAAAAATTGTTTTTATTCAACGTTTCGGTTTATACCATTTTCAAGAGTGAGAAATAAAATAATTTTAGATGCACAAAAAGTATTTTTCGTTCCAAAAGCAATTTCGCGAATCGAGCCTCAGTGACGCATCATCAACGCTCGATTCGTTTATAAATTTAGGTAATAGCAGTGTTTTGCGATTTGCAAAGGATACTGACATTCTTATTATTTGAGAAATTCAGTTTGATATTTATCTTACTTTACTTTTATTTTTATTCGTAAAAATGATCTCATTTTTTTATAAATTTAAACCGTTTACAGATCGAAAAGATTCAGCTGAATCTACAACCTTTTTCCAGGCACAGGCCCTCCGCGACAAAGTCGACATCTGAAATTGACCAAAAACCGCAAATCGCAATATCAGATCGAGTTATACAAGATGGTACAGAAATTAATTCTGAAACTGCAACAGGTAAATTATCTAGCTTATTATTCCTAAAATAGTGAAATTTTTAACGCCCGTCATTCACAATTTTTAGTGAACTTTAATGTGCCCATTAAGGGGGTATACGGTACCACTGGTATACCGTATACCTGTCTGATTAAATAAGGCATTAGAGGCATCAAAAATGCTCAAAATTTATTCGGGGTGATAACAGAGTGTACTACCAACCAAAGCATCACAAAATTTCTTTCGAAATCTTCACATTTTTTTGATTTTTTTAAGTATTTTTTGAAAAATAATGTTAAATAATAACGTTTGCTCAAATTTGACCACTAAAACTTCAAAATATCGTCTTGACGTAAGCCAACAGTTGGCTGCCAACTTTCTCATCAGTGTTTCTCTGGCTTTCTTTTGAGCCTACTTTCGAAAAAATCGAAGCACATTTTTTTCACGTGACCTTGAAAAAATCATATTTCGAATTTCAGCTGGAAATTGCAAAAAAGGTTCTCTTAATCTCTTAAAAATGTTCTGTGGAATACTAAATTTGAGCCGTTTTTCATCTGTATCCTCAGAGGAGATTAAGATTTTAAAGTCTAAAATTGTCAAAAAACGTCGTTTTTTGGCGTTCTAGAATTGGTCAGTCACCGGATCGAAAAAAGCTCTTCTTAAAAGATTGGCATACTACCGGTACGGGATCTGTGAAAATTTGGATATATCGTCTGGGAGGAGATAGATTTTGCATTTTTGAGAGGTTCTTCTTGTGAACATACTGTAACTATTGGTGTAGATGTCAATATCCATCTCAGATGTACTATTTCGTAAGATTAAGGATAGATCTACAAATCAGTATTTTCGGTTTTTCTCATAAGCTCTTAGTTTTCAGAATTTATCACCGTGAATATGTCAAAATTTTTCTCGATAAATATAAGCCAACCAGGGCTTCGATGATATTATTGAGATTAGCCAGTTTGTAGAACTAGCTTTTAGCTTGCGTGCAAGATGTGTCAAAACTTTTTTGTATACATACACTCCCCCACACATAAGCGACACAAGAGGACCCAAGCCGAAATGGTAAAACTATCTCCTCCTCGGTTTTATGTTGAAATTGGCTGAAATTTTGACATAACTTTTAAAAGTGGTAGGCCAAATTTTTTCTCAGTCAGATTTTCAAATTTCGCTATATTTTCTATAGAATGTGGAAAAAACTACCGTTTTTTGTCAATTATCTGTCGGAAAAACTATCTCCTCGTAGGAAAAATTATAAAATTCATTCAATTTTTTTTTCTAAGCTACAAATACAAACAATTTTCTCAGTTACTTTTTGAGATTTCAACCCCAAACTCGAAATATGATTTTTTAGAGGACCCAAGAGAAAATTTCGAAAAAAGAAGTGCTTCGATTTTTTTGTAAGTAGGCTGAAAAGAAAGCCACTGTAACACTTATCATAAAGTTGGCTTACGTCAAGATGATATCCATCATGATGCCCGAGTAACTTAAATCTCTCATTTGCCTTTTAAAAGAATAGGGAATAAGAGATTTAAGTTACTCGGGGATCATGATCGATATGTTGACGTTTTAGTTGTTAAATTAAAGCAAATGTAATTTTTTAAGTTCATTTTGAAAAAAATACTTAAAAAAATCGAAAAAACGCAAAAATTTCAAAAAAATTTTTTGATGATTTGGTTGGTAGTACACTTTGTTATCTCCCTGGGTCATTTTGGAGCATTTTTAATGCCCCTAAGGCCTCATAAAACCTGCGACCAGTACCCCCTTTAAGTGCCCAAAATAAAATTTCCTTTATCAAATGGCTTAAAAAAATGATAGGGGTGAAATGGGGTCAAGCACGACGACCAAATTTTGGACACTTTAGGGGGTTGTGAGCAGGGGTCGGCACAAGATTTGAGTATCTGTCCTGTCCTGAGCAGGCAAATTTCAAAATTTTTTCGTGTCGCCATCTGTACTATCTCAGGTCCTTTCCGTAGGACTGGTAATCTGTCCTGTTCCTGTCCCGAGGGAGGGAAATTTTCAAACAAAGTTTCTGTCTGTCCAGTCCTGTCCTAGGACAAGTATCTGAGAAGCAGATTTATTTTTGGTGGACAAAATTTTGTCGACTCTTTTTTGGGCCTATCTTATTGCTATGAACATTTACCCGTCGGCCAGGAATACATCTTTTCGAAAACTTTCGATAGCATAAACCACCTTCTTTAAATGCAAAAATAGAAAATATAATCGAACAATGAAGCATTTCAAATGCTGCATTTGGTTAATTCTTATTTTACTGGAACTGCCCTGTTTACCGCCCACTCACTTTTCGAAGTAAAAGATAGGCATTTTAAAAAATGTCGACGAAAAATGTATGCTCCGGTATCTGTCCTGTCCGAGTATTTTTTGAATACTTATTTAAATTTTAGGACCATTTCCGTACAGATGAAGTCATATTTGTGAAATAAATTTACAAGAAATTATTACTGTCAGAAAACTAGTGCGACCTTGGATAAATAATACTTTTGATTCGAATTATTGCAGGCAAATACGGATATTGTTATTTAAATCTGCGAGTGATCGCCAGATTTTAAGCAAAAATACGCAATAATTGGTCGGATATTATATCGACGATTACTTTGGGAGCAACGCAAACCGCCTTACATTCATGCAGCTCGCGAGCTGTACCGCTCAATGAAGTTGCGTGAAAATACAGCATAAAATACAGCTTGAGTTGACTTAGTGGGAAGTTAATTAAACAATTGATGTTAATTAGCCCGTAGCTTAATTTTGTTATTTTATTTTAATTTACAACTCAAAAAGTTTGCATTGTAAATATATCTCATTAATAAGGCCAATAAACGGTGAAAGTATATTTTTAGTTAATTTTGTGGAAAAATGAGGCCAAAATCAGCCAAAGGCCGATAAAGGGGAATATTATATTTTTAATTTAATTTTGTCGAAAAATCAGCCCCAAATCGGCTAAAGGCCAATAAACGAGGATAGTATATTTTAGTTAATTTGGTGAAAAATGAGGCCCAAATCGGCCGAAGGCCGATAAAGGGGGGTATTATATTTTTAATCTAATTTTGTTAAAAAATCAGCCCCTAATCGGCCAAAGGCCAATAAATGGGTATAGTATATTTTTAGTTAATTTTGTTGAAAAGTGAGGCCCAAATCGGCCGAAGGCCGATAGAAGGGGATATTATATTTTTAGTTTAATTTTGTTGAAAAATCAGCCCCAAATCGGCAAAAGTCCAATAAACGGGAATAGTATATTTTTAGTTAATTTTGTTGAAAAATGAGGCCTTAATCGGCCGAAGGCCGACAAAGGGGGGATATTATATTTTCAATTTAATTTTGTCGAAAAATGAGTTCCAAATTTTTAGGAAACTTCTCAAATTTTCTGAAATTTGAAATAAAAAATTTAAGTTTTATTTTGAAAAAATAGGCCAATTTGATAGGGAAGTTTTCAAAATTGAAAGAAATTATCTAATTTTAAAAGAAAATTTTAAAATAAAATTTAGGACAGGTTTTATTATTTTCTGTCCTTGTCCTGTCCTCGGGCCTAGGACAGAAATTAGGACAGGTTTTAATATTTTCTGTCCTTGTCCTGTCCTGAAATTCAGGACAGGACAGGTGGACAAGGACAGGACAGGTATTGCCCACCCCTGGTTGTGAGTGCTAAATTTTTGAAATATGCAAGCAATTCAAAGTGGCTTTTACTAATTACATGAGACTGTTACATAATGTAATTTACTGTTACGGTTGCCCGCAGTTTAAAAGCTTGAAAAAATTGTCAGCATTTCTTCCTGAATTTTACGTTTTTTACTCTTTTTAATTTTCTTAAAAATTGGTCATTGGGAACTTTTCCTGAGCTCGAACACCCTTAATGGAGATAAGAAATGAAATAATTGAACAACATTTTAAGAAGAGCCTACTGTAAAAACCGAGCCAACTGAAGAAATAGATATGGTACCGCTCGAAAATTCAGAAGTTTTAAATCCACCGGATCCTGTGCTCAACGAAAAAATTTGTGAACTCCCTCAGCGATTAAGTTGCTACCATGACTCTCATCAAGCTAGTAAAAATCGTGGTCGCTCACTTTACTGCTGTGCTTACTGCCGAAAAGCGTGCTGTAGTCATCACAGGGTGTGGCTATGTTTTAGATGCTATTTCCTGATCAAACCACTTTTCCTGATTCATGAAGTTTTGCGGTCTGCTTTACCAAACTACGAAAATATGTAAAAAACTGCCCTGATAAATTTTGCACTATGCAAACTAAATATTTCCTGAAATAAAGAAAACTTGCATTTTTATTCAAATTCGAAGTTTCGTTTAAGGGGGTGATCAGGGTAAGAATTTTTGACTTTGGAACGTAATTGTTGAAAAACTAGAGATGATAGAGTTACATACTTCACGGTTTTGGAAAGCTCAGAATTCCTCGTCATAATTGACAATCGTAAACAATTTTCATAATTTTGGAGTGGCGCTATAAGAGTATGAAAGGTTGGGAAAATGACAATTTTTCAAAATCGATCTTCTCCTTCAATATTAAGGAAATTTGATTTAATTCTTGCACTTGTGGTTAAACTAAAATGTCAATAATATGTTGGAATAAATTTGCGAATTTTGCCCTAGAATGCTCTTGAGCGCCAAAAATATGCTATAATAGTCAATTTTTAAAAATCAATCTCCGCCGTCAATTTTCAAGTGACATGTAGAATACTTCGTTTAAACACTTTTAAACAACTTGTTGGAAAATTATGAGAAAAGTTCCGAATATTATAAAAAAAAATGCCTTATTTTTTGTTCAAATTTTTTTTCATTATTTGTTTCAAATTAACGAAAAACACTCTTCAAAATGGCCGCTTTTACTTTTCGCATAGGTAACCACATAATTTTTATATGCTACTTGAAAAATCATATGACATTTTTTTGGATTTTTGGTCGAAACTAGTCGTAAATATTTCGAAAATTTTTCTCATTTCTGGTTTTAAATTTTTCAAACTAATTTTTTGGAAATCACCGGCTAAAAATATTGCGAATGCCACCTTTTACTTTATTCAAATACGTCCTCGTTTTGTTTCTTCGCTCTTGTTTATACTCTGAATCATAATTTTTGCAACGAAACTACGGCTTGGGAGAAATCGATTTAGTCCCTCGTTAATAAAAAATAAAAAAAAGTTATCACACTTTAACTTGCCAAATTATTAAGCCATCCAACGAATTCAATTTATTTCATTCATCTCATGTAAAAAATATTTCTTACGATGTGCCAAAATTTCGTTTTTTTTCGAATTTTTTGGACATTTTAAATTTTCGATTTTGACGTAGAAATAGTATGAAATCAAATATAATAAATTTAATTCGGTGGTCGAGACCGTTTTTTCCGGTTACTAATAAATAAAAATAAAATTTACCTCAATTTTGACGCCTTCAACCGATATTTCCCGTTTTTGAGTTTTTGTTCAAAAGACGATTAATAAAGTAAAAATAATCGATCTGAAAAAAATCAGATTATACGAAAGAAGCTCAAAGTGCCAACTTTCGTTCAAAAAAGTGTTTATCCAATAATTTTGAAGTGGCAAAAAGTGTCCCATCAAGAAAAAAAAATGAAAAAGTGAAAATCTGTCAAAATGCACCGACCCCCTTAAATAGTATAAATTTACAGATTTTTGTTGAGTGAAGCTTTATTTATGATTTTTCACTTATAAAAAATACTCAATTTATTTTATTTTTGGAATGAAATTAATTTTAAGAGAAACAATTTAAATTATTTTGAGGTGTGAAAATCACAAATAAAGAAATTATTTTCGACTCTATGAATGAAAATCCTTGATTTTTGAACACAAGGAATAAAACAAAAATTCTAACTGATATAAAGCCTTGAATTTTTTCTAAGAAGATTTCTTAACTTTCAAAAACGCACGTAAACTTTTCTTGTGCAAAATTTCGACGCGACAAAGTTGCTTAATCTCAAGAAGTAGACAAGATAGAGAAATTATATAAGCACCAGAAGATAAAGAATTGTGAAAAACTTAAAGCATTTAAAATTTGAAGTTAATCGGATGTTGTTAACTTTATAAAACTAAGCTCTTCAGATCGACTATGGTAGTTTGTTACCAAAATGAGTATGTGGGTTTAAGTCATAAATCATTGTTGTACGTTAAAAAAACAGGAAGTAGATACATTTTGAAAAAATAATTCCGTCACTTTTGAAAGCGCGTTTCTTATTGGACGAGCCATCCGTCACTTTTGATTTTTTAGGATGCAAGATTTTTGTTTAAACATATCAGAGAGGTGATTTGGTCCAACGATTTGTACTTTGCGACAATTGGCCATTCAAAAACCCTTAAAATGCTTTTTTTTCTCTTGATGGTACACTTTTTGCAACTTCAAAATTTTCGGATAAAAACTTTTTCAAACAAAAGTTGACACTTTTGAGCTTACTACATATAATCTGATTTTTTTAAGTCGATTATTTTCACTTTATAAATCGTCTTTTGAAAAAACACTCAAAAAACGCGCGTTAGCTATCGAAGGTGTCTAAATTGAGGTAAAATTTATTTTTTTATTAATTAGGAACCGTTAAAAATTGTCTTGACCACCGTTTAAAATTCCATTAATTTGTTTTAATACCATTTCTACGTCAAAATCGAAAATTTGAAAAAAAGACGAAAAAAACGAAATTTTAGCACATCGAAAAAAATATTTTTATCATGGGTTGAATGTCATAAATTTTAAACCGTGGTCGAGTCGGCTTACCAATTTGGCAAGTTTTGGTGAAATATTTTTTGTTTAATTCTGGATTAAAGAGGGCTTCGATAGATTTTTCCAAACCGAAGTTTCGTTGCAAAAATCATGATTTGGAGTATAAACAAGAGCAAAGAAACAAAACGAGGACATATTTGAATAAAATAAAAGGTGGCATTTTCAATATTTTCAGCCGGTGATTCCAGTAAAATAAGTTTGAAAATTTTTGAACAAGAACTCACGAAAATTATCGAAATATTTCCAAATATTTTTGACCAAAAATCACAAAAACATGTCATATGAAAAGTTAAAGTAGCCATTTGAAAGAATGTTTTTCGTTGATTTGAAACTAATAATGAAAAAAAAAATTAACGAAAAATGTTTTTCATAATGTTCGGAACTTATATCAAAAAAATTATCAAAATTTGACGAATTCGAAAAGTTAAACTCAAACTCCAATTTTTTTAAAAAAATTCTAAAAAAATGTAATCTTTGTTATCGATGCTCACCGTTTAAAACCTGACCACTAATTCGATAAGTCTTCAGAGCATACGACGGTGAGCAACTTTTTCGGAAAAGCCTCTATGAAATGCCCCTCATGTATAAAAATGACATTAGTCACTGTAAAATAAAGTGATTTTGAAAAATGTTTGCATGAGGGGCGTTTCAAATGCTTCTTATGAAAAGTTAAAAATCAATGACTAGTTGCACCCTGCAGTTTAATAAAATCAAATTTCCTCAGCTTATGGCAAAATTAGCATAAGTCTGATCACAAATTATTGAACTGTACTTCAAATCTTTGAATAAAGTTTTAAAATTATCGAAAAAAAAAGCACAAGACTTCTTTGACAATGCATTAGAGAGTTTTTATTTTGAAATTTTGATTCGTCGTCTCTTGGGGGCCATGTCAACTTTTAATTGTTATTTTGAATTTTGACGAAATTTTAGAAACCAAAAAAATTGAAAATCGACTAAATGCTTCATAATATTTTTTTTCCGTAAATTCAAACACTTTTAAGGATTTTGGTGAAATTTTTAACTCGATAGCGGCAAAAGAAAACAAATTAGCGTACTTTCAATTTAAATCATACATTTTTAAATCAATCATTTTTGTTTTTTGCCGTCAAAAGCAAAAATTTGAAAAAAAACTCGTGAGAAGATGTTTGTATTGTTGTTTTCTAGCCTGACACAAGAAAAACTCAAAAAATGATGCAAATTGACAGAGAAAATAGTTTATTAGTGTTTCTTGGGGACGCTTATTAAATGTTTGTGTGTGCGTAGGTGCAATTGTATCATATTTCTGTATGTTGTAAAATGACCGCGATGGTTGGTTCTGTAAGTTACAAATGTTTTTGGAATATCACTTTTGCTAGTTTGGCGAGAAATGACCTTAGAAAAGGCTCAAATTTGCGACACCCACTCCCTTAACTCCTACAATCCGGAACAACTTCTGGACTCACAGTCTTTTCACGGTCACGCGTGACCATGGTGTTTAAATCAAGCGTATAACCTTCGTTTTATTATNGTTCATCGTATGAGCTTGTAAGTAACCTCAAAAGAATCGGAGAGGTCGATTTTTTAATGAAAATATTAGCAACTATAGGTGAATTATGCACTGAACGGTTACTAGAGAGCAAAAAATAGTCAAAATTTCGAGATTTCACAAGGAGATTGTTGCTCTCTGGCGACCTTTCAGTACATAATTGCCCCATAGTTGCTAATATTTTCATGAGAAAGTCGGCTCTTCCGATTTTTTGAGGGTACTTACGAGTCTATACGATGAACTTTTAAATTACCGGTAATTTGATATACGGTAAACAATATACGGTATTTTGAAAAAGTACTCAAATTACGCCAAAAACATTTCAGGGTCAACTTCAAACATTTTCAAGAAGTTTTCTCATTACGGTACAGTCCAAATAAAATCACGTGACTAAATAATTCAAAAATAAGGTCTGAAATATGTCATATATTTATTCTTATTTCTTGAAAAATAAGATCACGTGACCTTTTTGGGAGATACCATTATGTTCAAAACTCTTAAATTAGGTGTTTATTACCCCACAAAATTTTTCGGCTAAATCTGACTACTATTTATGTACTTGACCCAAAACCTTATTTCTTGATTTAAAAGTCACGTGATCGTTTTTGGTCTTTGGTGTAATTGAGAAAAAGTCTTAAAAACTTCTAAAGAACCACTTCATTTCTTTCAAAAATTGATTTAAGTAATTATTGAAAAAACAGTACTATTTTTGCCAACCTTATTCCTTGAATATACGGTCACGTGATCATTTTCGGGCTATAGTGTTTTGGGAAAAAAGTCTTAGAATTTTTTTCTAATTTTGCTCCAAGTCTTTTTTTGATGAGTTAAATTTTTTTTGCAAAAAATAAGTACTGTAATACAGTAAAAATTTCTAGAAAAAAAAGGCACAAACGTCAATTATTTAAATAGTCGACCAATCACTTTGTAAATGTTTCATAATGAATGATTAAGGGTCCTAAATGGCGATTAAACGGGTCATGGTCACGCATGACCGTAAAAAGACTTTGGGAGTTAACAGTAGAGTGATTATTTTTTCATTAAAAGATTCCAGAAACACTTTCCTAAAAACTGATATCCTCAGAAAATTTTTACAGTTCAACAGGATTAAAGGATCAGCGATCTTAACTTTTTTCGGCAAAATTGGGAAAATAAGTAAGATGAAATAAATTTTGAACCAATCGTCGAAATAAATTCTTAGTTATTTTTTTGAATTCCTTGCCAAAAACTTTATGTTGGGTTTTGCTCATTATTTGTTTACAGCTTTATTTCTTCCATTTTGAGAGCGTTTAAAATATTTGAAGCCGATTAATCGGTTCGGAGCTTCCAAGGGTTAAGCTTGATATTTCAAATTTTTCAGGTAAAATGTCAAGAAAAATTTCATGATAGGCAAATTTTTTTATCAAAATTGTCGAAAAATGCTGATTTATGGAAAACGGGACATATTTTCTTCCAAAATTTTTTCTGGGTTAATTTCAGTACAGAAACTGAAAATGCTCCGACAATAAATCAATTGGAGGTGTCCAAAACAGGTTTGTCAGACTTGAGAGAATCATTTGAAAAATATCATCTATCGTTCCATTTCAATCGTTTTTATTTACTAAGAATAATTCAATGATATTAAAATTTTTTTATAGTTTATATCAAGAATTGATTCATCTTCTTATCTTAATCCTTATCTATATTCTTCCTAGTCTCACACAATTTTTTGACTTCGACAACTTTGTAATGGAGTCAAGACCTTGAGGTGGGCGCCAAAAAGTTATCACCTTATGGGGGGGGGAACTGAAACATACATAACAGACGGCGAAAAAATATAAGAATTTGTTTCTAAAATACTCGGTTTCTCACTTGAGAGTATTTTATACTTCGACAACTAAAGCCAGCAATTTTTTATCTTCAAAAATTCTGAGATAAGATACTCAACAGACATATTCATATACTGAGTTGGTTACACCACATACTCAAACGTCCTGACACCTATGATTTGACAATTTTTGTCAGGACGTTTGAGAAAGTGTCAGGACGTTTGAGAAACCGTCAGGACGTTTGAGAAACTGTCAGGACGTTTGTCACTTACACTTTTTTGTGGTCATTTTCATTGAAAATTAGTTTTTTTAGGTTTTTATTCAACTTAAGGGGGTGGTGTAACACTACTGGTGTTAGTGATTTTTGGGATTTTAGAGGCTTCGTACGGTTAGACAAATTCAGACTCGACATTTTTTAAACATACATTAGAAAGATCTATCTTTGATCTCATGATTCCATTTGACAGTTTAGTACCACTCCCACCAACCATGTGGTTAACCGCGGTTAAACACGAGTCCCTCGGCGAGAATCCGGAAAATTGTCTGAATTTTAGTGAATCGGTTCTGTTTTTTTCGATTTTTGCCTCAGAAGTCAGCAATCTAGTTGAATGTGCCAAGAAAGGGGTTTTTCGACGTTTTGATACAAGGCTTTTTTCCGTGGAAATGCCAGAAACNAAAATCAGACCATAGTTGCTGATATCGTTTCCAGCAAATCGTATGCAAGAAATTTTTTGGTGGCACTCAGAATTTCTAATTCTCACTTTTATGTTCAAAATGTTCGATTTCGGGCACTTTTTTGTCGATTTACAGCCGATCAGGGCGAAATTCAAAAAAGTACGACCGATTCGATCTTCATCAACCCTTGGGCTTGTTTTATTCCGAAAATGACGTTTCTGGCATTTCCACGGAAAAAGCCTTGTACATTAGAAAGATCTATCTTTGATCTCATGATTCCATTTGACAGTTTAGTACCACTCCAACCAACCATGTGGTTAACCGCGGTTAAACACGAGTCCCTCAGCTAGAATCCGGAAAATTGTCTGAATTTTAGTGAATCGGTTCTGTTTTTTCGATTTTTGCCTCAGAAGTCAGCAATCTAGTTGAATGTGCCAAGAAATGGTGTTTTTCGACGTTTTGATACGTATGTTTCAAAAATGTCGAGTCTGAATTTGTCTAACCGTACGAAGCCTCTGAAATCCCAAAAATCACTAAAACCAGTGGTGTTACACCACCCCCTTAAGTTGAATAAAAACCTAAAAAACTAATTTTCAAAGAAAATAACCAAAAAAAAGTG
>SCLH01000118.1:231351-249253 GCA_004367855.1 Oikopleura vanhoeffeni
AATTTTAAAACTTTTATTCAAGATTTTAAAGTACAATTCAATAATTATTGCAATCAATCACGAGCGATTTGCCAAGTGATGAAAAAAAGTTAGTTTACACAGAATTGCATAATTGGCAGCTCAAACTGACGAACCAGAAAAACCCAGATTAGTTTTTGAGCCAACCTGGGGAAATTCTGATTAAAATCGTCTCCGTATTGCCATGATTTTTATCGAATTAAACCAGAGTTTTGAGAGACGATCGTCAGGAAGAAGCTGCCGGTCATAAATAATCTGTTTTGTTATGAAGGAAGGCATAAGGTCGGAAAATTAAACAAATGAGCGAAATGTTGAAAAAAATTTTGAAGCAGGTTTTTTTTAAGTAAAGATTTGCAGAAGTATAAGTATATTTGTACAAAAATTATACTACTGTTTATGTTTAACACTTTGAAAAATTAAGAGGTTAAAAAATACTAATAAAGCAACGTTGATAAAGCCAGAAAATGTTGTGTTAAAAATGTAAGGGTAAAGAGCAGGTTGAACATCATTTGGTGCGCATGTTAAGCAGGGAAAGTACTTGAGATCACTGGTCGTCTGTTATCGTTACGTGTAAGAAAGACCATAAGCAAGCTCGTATTTATTACTTTTCAGCGCCAAATGTGAGGTTCATCCAACTGTGTACACTTTTGAGCCAAAGATCATGTCGTGGCAAAATTGGGCCCCATCGTTTGTACTTTAATTAAACAAGGAAGCAAGAGAGATATGATTAAGATCTGATATTAATTGTAATCATAAAAATTGTAAATTATAAACGGATTAGGACAAAATTCATTTCGGAATTTCAATTAATATCATACATGATATTTAGTTCAGAAACAACTTTTACATTTATTAGAATCAAGCTATCCATTTTATAAAACTTACTTTGTTATCAGATGTACTCAATTAATTTCAAATGATACAAATTAACAAGTCTTTGTCACTAGTTTTTAACGATGTGGGTTTTTATTTACAAGGCACAATTCGATTTGACAGATTGTATTACACCGAAAAAATGGCACAAAAATAACGTGGTGATAAGAGAGTTTGAGTATTTTTGTTATGAGATTTTTTTTTTGTTTTGAAAAAAAATGAAATTTCTGTCCAAAATTTATATTAAAGTCTTGCACAGTTGTTTTTAATACTGTTATGTTCGGATTTACAGTTTTGCTTACTAGTAACCCGTGTGAGCACAGAAAAAAAGTTCCGCCAAGGCACCGACACCTAATATATAGGTGACTGTTCAACCGCCTATTACAGAAAGCCCAGGTAGTTAGAGTTTCATTTTTTTTGCATCCGACATTTGATATTCTAGAATTTGATTTTTAGTTCTAGAAAATTTACTGATAAGAGCAAGTTACAGCATATCAGGTGATACAAGCTCACAGTGGTGGTTCACAAATTATTTGTATTGGAATGGATGCACAATGATCTGACCTATGTCATCGTTTTTTCTGATTTATTTATATATAATCAATTCAAAAATTATTTCTAAATAAGTTTAAAATTTTGATGAAAAAATCACAATTTTCATAAAAAATGGTTATTTTCCCCTATAAAAGCAGATTAGTACACTTCTGATATTATTTCTGGTAGATATACTAATCAAGTGACTCTGTGGACAATATTTAATTGCTCGAATTAATTTTTTAATAATTAAAATATTTCGTGAAATACTTAAAATTGAAAATTTTGAATATCACTTTTAAAAAAAATATCTGTTCCTGTATACTATTAATCTTTGTTTTGAGTGTCACTATGGACAAAACACTTTCCTAAAAACTGGCTATTTCAAATTTGAATTGACGCAATAGTCGCATTTAATTTTTTTAGAGGTAAAAAATTGGAAAAAAATCTCAAAAAATCAACCTCCGTAAAATTTTAACAAATTTCCAAAAAAAAAATAAGTCACTTTTTGAAATCCTTGCAAAATTCTTTATAATGTATTCGAAGGAGACAATTCTACGATGGTTTTTTTGCATATTTTAGATGATTTAAATATGCAGTCACCTATATATAGGTGTTGTGCTCACACGGGTTAAGTGAAATAACTGATTTCCTTAATTGAATTAATTATTTAGAATAGTTCTTCTAAACTGTCTTCGGAATCTGAGCAAAAATCGAGCGAAACAAACATTGAGACTCAAAACTAATTCTCTCTTAAGGGGGTAGTGTCCAGCAAAAAAAGTTTGGCTGAAAAAAATGTATATAAACTAAATCGACCAAGAAAAAAGGTTGTCGTGGTCTCGCAGCGCTATCTGGTGTCTAGCGCCCTCCAGCGGCAAATGTAAATAGCCTCGATATGGATCACCGCGCCTCAGAGTACAATCCAAATATTTGAAAATGCAAAATCTGAGCATTTGATTGGTTGATCCTTTCTCAACCTGACCAATGAAATCGGCTATTCCGCAATCAAGAGTTTGATTGGGTCTAATATCTTGCGTTGTTTGATTCATTCAAATATTTAGGATTTGACTGCTGAGGTCCGGTGATCCATATCGCTCTGGATAAAATAAAAAGAGAACCACTTGAATTTTAACTTAAAATAAATGCAAATGAATACTGAGGATCACGTTCTTGGTAATTTGCTCTAACAAAAATCAGATCGATTGATTCTAACATAATCAAACATAAAAAATATATTATTTTAGATTTTTTTGACAAAACAATGCATTTATATACAAATATACAATAAATAAAAAATTGAGACAATCTCAATTCCAGATTCAGATTCAAAAAATGCTTATTAAACTTCTTCGATTTAAATTTTGGCATTTTTTCAAAGTTGATTTTCATTATGCATAATAATTTTAACCTTATATATAAAATTCAGATCTGATTTATCAGTGAGTATTAATTAACGGAAATGCCAGATTTCATCACACAAAATGATTGATGTCTTAATATTGTCACCTTTGTATAAAATGTGTCTTTTGATGCGCCATAATTATTTGCTACCATTATTAGACACCTACTGGCCGAAAGTGTTGATCTTTATTAATATTTTTGCGATAAAAACCTTTCTTATTATATTCTTAGCAATTTGTTATTCAACTTTAACTAGTGAATTCTATTATTATTTAAAATAAGCTTCTATATGTCTATGTTTGACTTAAAACTGCTGAAATATTCCGCACGCCTAGAGTTTTGCGCATAACTTTAATCTACGCCCTTAAAGAAAAATTTCGCCGGGATATATTTAAGAGGAGATTTCAAGGATAAAACTACTTCAATCAAAAAAAATTCTATGTCAACAAAAAGCCTTGTTCAAAAGAACTGAATAAAAAACACGTTTTTGGCATAACTTCGGTTAAAATCAAAACAAAAAAATTCCGCGGTAATATTTAAGATTATTATCTGAAGTACTCTTGTTCAAAATTAATGAATCGGATGTCAGATTAGAGAGTTTTGTGCATATGAAAAGTTCGACTTTGGCGTCCTCTTGTGGCTGAACCTATTCAAAATCTGCGAGAACTCGACCAAAAATTTTTAAGGGTCAGTTTAGTATTATATAAATTCAGCCAAACGATTTGCTGGACACTACCCCTTATCCTTTGTCCGATCTTTGAAACTATTATCGTCCACCGGGTCCACACTCATACGCACCGGGTTTGCAAGTCGCCCATAGACTATGGGCCATAGTTGATAAAGTCAGATAATAACCTGACTTAGCTGGTGTATTGCTGCGCAGCTTAGAAAATTTTACACCAAAAACCCATTAAATTAAGGAATTAAACTTTGATACTAAGTATATAAAAAAATTCGTTAATAATTATTAAAAATTTTTGTATTCGTTTTTTTTATAGATTTTCATCAAGTTAAAATGGGTTTGGTATGAAAAAGTATTATTTTGATTTTTGACAAATCTTGAAAATATAGTACAGTGGTAAGAGTATTAGTAGCTATATGGATTACCTACCCTCAGAGTACATTTGATTCTGAGCATTTGAGTGGTTCAATCTGGACCAATGAAATCGGCTTATTCCGCAATCAAGGTTTTGATTGGGTGCTAATATCTTGCCTTGTTGTACTCATCCAAATATTTAGGCTCTGTACTGAGGGTCGGTATCCACTATACTATTATAATAATGTGATGTAGGTTGAAATGAAGAGGACAGTCGAGATTTCCCTTCAAAAAACCTTCCGAAGGTTCGATTTTGTTTTACAAGGACCACACAAAATATTAATAGGCGTAGTAGTAGAGAATTAGAAATTTTGAAATTTTTGGCAGAAATCGTGTTATTAGATTTTTTTCGGTCCAGCGGAGGCGTGTTCAGCCTGGAGTATGTGGTGAAAAAAAGTGAATTCTTGAGAATTATAGAGGGATAGTTTCTGGCCAATCGATGCCCATTGTTTCCAAAACGGGTCAAAACTTTGACTTTTTGACTTTTGACTAAAACGGTATAATAAAATCAACAAGTGTGTTTGAAACGCGTATAAACGGATGATAGAAATTACTTATTTCATTATTATGGATCACTATTTTATGTACGATGCTATAAGTGATTTTAGGTTTTCAAAGCTTTTTATTTATATCATATTACGTCGTTATAGTCTAGTATTTTACACAAAAGATTTATTTTTTACTTAAAAATACCTACAATATGCGATTTTCGTTAAATTGCCATTATTAAATTATTGAATGCCAATTTCTCTGGGTTTTCATTAAAGAACCCAGTAGGTCCAACCTACCTAATTAAGTCGTTCGATGTGAAAATTAAAAAAATGATATCGCTAATGATTTAAAAAAAAATTCAAACATGATTTTTATCGAATTAAACCAGAGTTTTGAGAGACGATCGTCAGGAAGAAGCTGCCGGTCATAAATAATCTGTTTTGTTATGGAAGGAAGGCATAAGGTCGGAAAAATTAAACAAATGAGCGAAATGTTGAAAAAAAATTTTGAAGCAGGTTTTTTTTTTAAAGTAAAGATTTGCAGAAGTATAAGTATATTTGTACAAAAATTTATACTACTGTTTATGTTTAACACTTTGAAAAATATAAGAGGTTAAAAAAATACTAATAAAGCAACGTTGATAAAGCCAGAAAATGTTGTGTTAAAAAATGTAAGGGTAAAGAGCAGGTTGAACATCATTATGGTGCGCATGTTAAGCAGGAGAAGTACTTGAGATCACTGGTCGTCTGTTATCGTTAACGTGTNAGAAAGACCATAAGCAAGCTCGTATTTATTACTTTCAGCGCCAAATGTGAGGTTCATCCAACTGTGTACACTTTTGAGGCAAAGATCATGTCGTGGCAAAATTGGGCCCCATCGTTTGTACTTAATTAAACAAGGAGAGCATATGATTAGAGATCTGATATTAATTGTAATCATAAAATTGTAAATTATAAACGGATTAGGACAAAATTCATTTCGGAATTTTCAATTAATATCATACATGTATATTTAGTTCAGGAAACAACTTTTACATTTATTAGAATCAAGCTATCCATTTTTGATAAAACTTACTTTGTTATCAGATGTGTACTCAATTAATTTCAAATGATACAAATTAACAGGTCTTGTCACTAGTTTTTAACGATGGGGTTTTTATTTACAAGGCACAATTCGATTTGACAGATTGTATTACACCGAAAAAATGGCACAAAAATAACGGTGGTGATAAGAGAGTTTTGAGTATTTTTGTTTATGAGATTTTTTTTTTGTTTTTGAAAAAAAAATGAAATTTCTGTCCAAAATTTATATTAAAGTCTTGCACAGTTGTTTTTAATAACTTTGAATTTTTTTTTAAATCATTAGCGATATCATTTTTTTAATTTTCACATCGAATCGGACTTAATTAGTAGGTTGGACCTACTGGTTCTTTAATGAAACCCAGAGATAATTGGCATTCAATAATTAATAATGGCAATTTAACGAAAATCGCATATTGTAGGTATTTTTAAGTAAAAAATAAATCTTTTGTCGTAAAATACCTAGACTATAACGAGTATATATGATATAAATAAAAAGCTTTGAAAACTAAATCACATTATAGCATCGTACATAAAATGTGATCCATAATAATGAAATAAGTAATTTCTATCATCCGTTTAACGCGTTTCAACACACTTGTTGATTTTATATACCGTTTTAGTCAAAAGTCAAAAAGTCAAAGTTTTGACCCGTTTTGACAATGGGCATCGATTGGCCAGAAACTATCCTCTATAATTCTCAAGAATTCACTTTTTTTCACCACATACTCCAGGCTGAACACGCCTCCGTGGACAGAAAAAAATCTAATAACACGATTTCTGCCAAAAATTTCAAAATTTCTAATTTCTCTACTACTACGCCTATTAATATTTTGTGGTCCTTGTAAAAAATCGACCTTCGAGAAGGTTTTTTGAAGGGAAATCTCGACTGTCTCTTCATTTCACCTACACCTCACATTATTATAATAGTATATGGATACCGACCCTCAAGTACAGAGCCTAAATATTGGATGATACAACAAGGCAAGATATTAGCACCCAATCAAAACCCTTGATTGCGGAATAAGCCGATTTCATTGGTCAGATTGAACCACTCAAATGCTCAGAATCAAATGTACTCTGAGGGTAGTAATCCATATAGCTACTAATACTCTTACACTGTACTATATTTTCAAATTTGTCAAAAAATCAAAATAATACTTTTTCATACCAAACCATTTTAACTTGATGAAAATCTATAAAAAAACGAATACAAAATTTTTAATAATTATTAACGAATTTTTTTATATACTTAGTATCAAAGTTTAATTCCTTAATTTAATGGGTTTTTGGTGTAAAATTTTCTAAGCTGCGAGCAATACACAGCTAAGTCGGTTATTATCTGAACTTTATCAACTATGGCCCATAGTCTATGGGCGACTTGCAAACCCGGTGGCGTATGAGTGTGGACCCGGTGGACGATAATAGTTTCAAAGATCGGACAAAGGATAAGGGGTAGTGTCCAGCAAAATCGTTTGGCTGAAATTTGATATAATACTAAACTGACCCTTAAAAATTTTGGTCGAGTTCTCGCAGATTTTGAAATAGGTTCAGCCACAAGAGGAGCCAAAGTCGAACTTTTCATATGCACAAAACTCTCTAATCTGACATCCGATTCATTAATTTTGAACAAGAGTGACTTCAGAATAATAATCTTAAATATTACCCGCGAATTTTTTGTTTTGATTTTAACCGAAAGTTATGCCAAAAACGTGTTTTTTATTCAGTCTTTTGAACAAGGCTTTTTTGTTGACATAGAATTTTTTTTGATTGAAGTAGTTTTATCCTTGAAATCTCCTCTTAAATATAATCCGGCGAAATTTTCTTTAAGGGCTAGATTAAAAGTTATGCGCAAAACTCTAGGCGTTGCGGAATATTTCAGCAGTTTTAAGCTCAAACATAGACATATAGAAGCTTATTTTAAATAATAATAGAATTCACTAGTTAAAGTTTGAATAACAAATTGCTAGAATATAATAAAAAGGTTTTTATCGCAAAAATATTAATAAAGATCAACACATTCGGCCAGTAGGTGTCTAATAATGGTAGCAAATAATTATGGCGCATCAAAAGACACATTTTATACAAAGGTTGACAAATATTAGACATCAATCATTTTGTGTGATGAAATCTGGCATTTCCGTTAATTAATACTCACTGATAAATCAGATCTGAATTTTATATATAAGGTTAAATTATTATGCATAATGAAAATCAACTTTGAAAAAATGCCAAAATTAAATCGAAGAAGTTTAATAAGCATTTTTGAATCTGAATCTGGAATTGAGATTGTCTCAATTTTTTATTTATTGTATATTTGTATATAAATGCATTGTTTTGTCAAAAAAATCTAAAATAATATATTTTTTATGTTTGATTATGTTAGAATCAATCGATCTGATTTTTGTTAGAGCAAATTACCAAGAACGTGATCCTCAGTATTCATTTGCATTTATTTTAAGTTAAAATTCAAGTGTTCTCTTTTATTTTATCCAGAGCGATATGGATCACCGGACCTCACAGTACAAATCCTAAATATTTGAATGAATACAAACAACGCAAGATATTAGACCCAATCAAACTCTTGATTGCGGAATAGCCGATTTCATTGGTCAGGTTGAGAAGGATCAACCAATCAAATGCTCAGATTTTGCATTTTCAAATATTTGGATTGTACTCTGAGGCCGGTGATCCATATCGAGGCTATTACATTTGCCGCTGGAGGGCGCTAGACACCAGATAGCGCTGCGAGACCAGACCAACCTTTTTTCTTGGTCGATTTAGTTTATATAACATTTTTTTCAGCACAAACTTTTTTTGCTGGACACTACCCCCTTAAGAGAGATTAGTTTTGAGTCTCAATGTTTGTTTCGCTCGATTTTTGCTCAGATCCGAAGACAGTTTAGAAGAACTATTCTAAATAATTAATTCAATTAAGGAAATCAGTTATTTCACTTAACCCGTGTGAGCACAACACCTATATATAGGTGACTGCATATTTAAAATCATCTAAAATATGCAAAAAAACCATCGTAGAATTGTCTCCTTCGAATACATTATAAAGAATTTTGCAAGGATTTCAAAAAGTGACTTATTTTTTTTTTGGAAATTTGTTAAAATTTTACGGAGGGTTGATTTTTTGAGATTTTTTTTCCAATTTTTTACCTCTAAAAAAATTAAATGCGACTATTGCGTCAATTCAAATTTGAAATAGCCAGTTTTTTAGGAAAGTGTTTGTGTCCATAGTGACACTCAAAACAAAGATTAATAGTATTACAGGAACAGATATTTTTTTTAAAAGTGATATTCAAAATTTTCAATTTTAAGTATTTCAGAAATATTTTAATTATTAAAAAATTAATTGCGAGGCAATTAAATATTGTCCACAGAGTCACTTGATTAGTATAATCTACCAGAAATAATATCAGAGTGTACTAATCTGCTTTTATAGGGGAAAATAACCATTTTTTATGAAAATTGTGATTTTTTCATCAAAAATTTTAAACTTATTTAGAAATAATTTTTGATTGATTATATATAAATAAATCAGAAAAAACGATGACATAGGTCAGATCATTGTGCATCCATTCCAATACAAATAATTTGTGAACCACCACTGTGAGCTTGTATCACCTGATATGCTGTAATTCTCTTATCAGTAAATTTTCTAGAACTAAAAATGCAAATTCTAGAAATATCAAATGTCGGATGCAAAAAAAATGAAACTCTAACTACCTGGGCTTTCTGTAATAGGCGGTTGAACAGTCACCTATATATAGGTGTCGGTGCCTTGGCGGAACTTTTTTTCTGTGCTCACACGGGTTACTAGTAAGCAAACTGTAAATCCGAACANTCTATGTCAAACAAAAAAGCCTTGTTCAAAAGACTGAATAAAAAAACACGTTTTTGGGCATAACTTTCGGTTAAAATCAAAACAAAAAAATTCGCCGGGTAATATTTAAGATTATTATTCTGAAGTCACTCTTGTTCAAAAATTAATGAAATCGGATGTCAGATTAGAGAGTTTTGTGCATTTGAAAAGTTCGACTTTGGCGTCCTCTTGTGGCTGAACCTACTTTCAAAAATCTGCGAGAACTCGACCAAAATTTTTTTCAGGGTCAGTTTAGTATTATATCAAATTTCAGCCAAACGATTTTGCTGGACACTACCCCCTTAATCCTTGGCCGATCTTTGAAACTATTATCGTCCACCGGGTCCACACTCATACGCCACCGGGTTTGCAAGTCGCCCATAGACTATGGGCCATAGTTGATAAAGTTCAGATAATAACCTGACTTAGCTGTGTAATTGCTCGCAGCTTAGAAAATTTTACACCCAAAAACCCATTAAATTAAGGAATTAAACTTTGATACTAAGTATATAAAAAATTCGTTAATAATTATTAAAAATTTTGTTATTCGTTTTTTTATAGATTTCATCAAGTTAAAATGGGTTTGGTATGAAAAAGTATTATTTTGATTTTTTGACAAATCTTTGAAAATATAGTACAGTGTAAGAGTATTAGTAGCTATATGGATTACCTACCCTCAGAGTACATTTGATTCTGAGCATTTGAGTGGTTCAATCTGACCAATGAAATCGGCTTATTCCGCAATCAAGGGTTTTGATTGGGTGCTAATATCTTGCCTTGTTTGTATCATCCAAATATTTAGGCTCTGTACTCTGAGGGTCGGTAATCCATATACTATTATAATAATGTGATGTGTAGGTGAAATGAAGAGACAGTCGAGATTTCCCTTCAAAAAACCTTCTCGAAGGTTCGATTTTGGTTACAAGGATCCACAAAATATTAATAGGGTAGTAGTAAGAGAATTAGAAATTTTGAAATTTTTGGCAGAAATCGTGTTAATTAGATTTTTTCGTGTCCAGCGGAGGCGTGTTCAGCCTGGAGTATGTGGTGAAAAAAAAGTGAATTCTTGAGAATTATAGAGGATAGTTTCTGGCCAATCGGATGGCCCATCTGTCAAAACGGGTCAAAACTTTTGACTTTTTGACTTTTGACTAAAAGGGTATAATAAAATCAACAAGTGTGTTGAAACGCGTTATAACGGATGATAGAAGATTACTTATTTCATTATTATGGATCACTTATTTTTATGTACGATGCTATAATGGATTTTAGTTTTCAAAGCTTTTTTATTTTATATCATTATACTGCGTTATAGTCTAGGTATTTTACGACAAAAGATTTATTTTTTACTTAAAAATACCTACAATATGCGATTTTCGTTAAATTGCCATTATTAAATTATTGAATGCCAATTATCTCTGGGTTTTCATTAAAGAACCCAGTAGGTCCAACCTACCTAATTAAGTCTTCGATGTGAAAATTAAAAAAATGATATCGCTAATGATTTAAAAAAAAAATTCAAAAGTTTAAAATTAACTATATCATTTGAACGATGAAAACATAGGTATTTAGCGTGAAGTGAAGCGTGATTCGTTGGCCAATCAGCGCGAAGAGCATTCAAGCAAACTGAAGACTCCGGTGTAGATTCGACTATACTGTAATGGAAGAAAAGTTTTATTTTTTCTGTAGATTTGCCCCAAATATGTTCTGGAGAGATTTGAGATTTTTTTGCAAAAAAAAGTACTGTTCACTTGGTCGACGATGATCCCATTATGTATAACTTATACAGTATAAGGGTCGAAAAAACCATTGAAAGTCGATCTGGCTCTGCACAGCCGTACGGGCGGCTGAGAGTTAATTATGTAGAAAAAAGGGTTTAATAATTTATAGGAAATCATATCTCTTTATCACACTTTTGTTCCGTTTTGATCCCTTTTACTTAAAAACACACTACGTTTGCTAATCAGGGATCAAAACGGAACAAAACTGTGATAAAGGGATATAGACTATATCATATGGTAAATCAGAAAAAAAGTATTACGTAGTTTAGACCATTGCACGGTTTTTTAGATAAAGATATATTTTCTGCAAACTGCCATGAGGAAGTATCACGTGGTTTAATAAACCTTGTTTTTCAAACGATTTTTTCTAGAATTAATCATAAAATTTCCAGAAATCAAACTTTTTTTTCGACAATTTCACACTTCAACTTGAGCATAAAAAAGATTGAAGGTTTATCTCGTAAACCTTCTGTAAACAGCGTTCAAAGTAGAGCCTTCTGAAAGGCTTTAGTGTCTCTGCGGTACTTTTTTTCTATGCCTCCATGGGTTAAATAGATACTGAAAACTTTTTGATTGTTGAATTTATTGAATCACTTATTAATCAAGATAAAAAGTACAGAAGAAAAATTGTGGGTGAGGAAACTTTGAAGGAACAAATAGAAGGAACTTTGGTATAACTCGTTTGAGATTTATTACGTCTCGCGAAAGAGCTTCAAAAACGTATTCCTATTTTGCGTCTTTCATGAAACACACTTTATTAAATGAATAAATAAATTGTCAAAAATATATTACCAAAAATGTAGTCTTTCGCGAGCTAAGAACCCGCAAAAACTCATATTATAACAATTGCATCTTTTGTTTCTGGTAATTTGCAGACTATGCACTGCAAAGAGACTATTGTTTTTTTGCTAGGTATAAACTTTATCAAAAGCCAGACGGGATTCTGGTCACATAATCTGTTCTGTATATAGTAATTTAATATAGTAACTTCCTCCATAATTGGGTCAGTGTTCCAAAAATATTTAGCAAATCAGACCTGATTTTTCACCAGCAAGCATGACATCTGTCTCACCAAAAACAGCTGAAAAAATTTCCGAAGATGCAACTGAGGTAATCATTTTTATAAGTTGGTTTTATACATATCCGTTTAGGGGGTGGTCGTCAATAATTTAGTAAACGTCGGGGTTTTCATTAGCGGATTGGCAGAATATTACGCATAGATAGACCAAAAAGTATTTCCCTATACTATTAGAACAAATTCTTGCATTAAGAAAAAAAACGAAGGTCACCAATTGCTCGTCCAATCAGAAACGAGCTTCAAACTTAGGTGATATTTTTTAGCAAAAAGCCTACTCCTCTGAGGTTTTGGGAAAAAAAACAATGATTTCATTTTTTTACAAACCGAACAGTATGTGCGCATCTCCCAACGAGAGCTTTCATTGGATTTGACTCCAGAATCATCGAAAAATCAGCGGAAGACCCCGTCGAGAGCTTTTTTGAGATTTATGTCTAGTTTAACAAGAAATTGAACCTGAATTTTCCGAAAATTGAGAAATTTCGCAAAATGTGTGCAAAATATTTTCAAAACGATCAAAAAGTGCTTTTTTGACCACGTGTGAGGAAAAAAGACAACCTATATGCTTTTATTTTTTTATAGTCTCATAAAAAAATCATCTCAATAAAATTCGATCTTGACCCCAAATTATCGACGACCATGCCCTTAAGGGGGTAACCGACGGAGGCTGTATCTCGAGACTCATAAGTGATAGGAAGCTAATTTTAGTTGCATTGTCATTTTCGTGGCTGGTTTGCTTCCAATACGAATTGCTCAAATACGAATTGCGGTTAGCTCAGGACTCACGTTTGAAAATCAGTAAAACCCGTCGGTTACCCCCTTAAGACTCAACTAGACTTTTCAATTTTCGCTACTTACGAGAAGTCTAGTCGATTTCAGAAATGAAAATTGAGAGATTCGACCAAGTAAAATTGAGAACTTGATAATTGAACGCGAGCAAAAAAACTTTATAGTCGTACTAGAAAAATAGTTGGTTGTTATGTTTTCTTGGTAATTGGGAAAATAATAGCCGCTTATATTGAGCTTGATTGATACATTTTCAGTAAAGCCTTGTGGTTATTTTATTATTAGAAAGTTTCGGTTTATTCTTAACCTGCATCTATTTCTTGTTTTTTTTTGAAATTTTCTTATAATTTTTTCAAATATTAAGCCTGAAAAACAGAGCACAAAGACGGAGTTATGACTTACAAAGAATATTATCCTATAATTTTTCGAAAATTAGTGGTTGAATTTTACCCGTAGGTTTAATTGGAACCGTACAAAGAGCTTTTTATACGCTATACTTAGGTTAATCTAACTTAAAAAAGTTATTGAAATCGTTTACGGTTAAAATCAGGGACAATGAATCAACCACTAGAGAAAGTCCTTTTGTTACTAGTCCCATTGAAATTCACATCGACAGTTAACCGTAGATTTCGAATTCTTCATTTTGTTCAAAGTATTCGACTGAAATTATGGTATGATATTTAATTTCTAAATTTTGCATTGCAGAGAATTTCTGCTAGAGAGACAGAAAATGTCATTATTTTGGGTTGGAATTCATACTGATTAATTTTTTGGACGAATAAAAAGAGTCATTTTTGCAAGATATAAGAGTTATTGCGGTTAAAAGTTAATGGAAATATAATAGCACCGTTGACCTTTGAAGGCACAGAAAAATAATTTCCGCCGAGGCATCAGAGAAACTATAGCTGTAGAAGATCAACCAGGTTGATTCAACCTTCAATCTTTTTTTCATGATGGAGCTAAGAAATTAAATTTTTAGAAATTTTCTTACAAAAAAATCTTCAAAAAGCAATGCTCAGTATACCACGACTCGTAGTCCACGAGTATTTACAAATTAAGATAATATATTTTGAAATATCACTTCCAAAAAACAATTTGAGCCAAAATGTTCGGCCAAGATACACATTTTTTTTTTATAAAATCTATGCTTAAAAACCTTTTGTTTAATTTGGCAAGTAAGAAATTCTGATATCACTAAAGATTAAAACTAATTTTTGTCGAAAAAGCATAATAAACTCACAGCGCCAAGTTTTATAATGTATTTGATGGCATTGTAATGTCAAGGGTAACAAATTAATTGTATGTAGAAACAAATGTCTTTATTTTGAATAGGAATCCTATTATCGTTGATTTTCAAATTTTTTTCGAAAACAGTCAACTTTTAGAGCTTTCATTAAAATAAAACCTTAACTTTTTTTAATCCATAAAATGACCGTTATTTAACAACCGTGTTAACCGTTATTTAACAACTTGAATCCTAGGGCGCCGAGGTTGCAGAACGTGAAACCTGGGGAGGACAACTCGAGTTTCTTCTGTCATGTATTGGATATTGCGTTGGATTAGGTAATGTCTGGCGATTTCCATATTTAGCTTATCAAAATGGAGGTGGTGTATTTTTCATCCCGTATTTCTTAATGTTATTCATTTGTGGAATACCTATATTTCTGCTGGAATTAGAAATGGGACAGTTTTCAGCTCAAGGAACTTTGGGAGTATGGAAAGCTATGCCGTGTATGAAGGTGATTATAAAGACGTAATTTTTTTTTGGAGAAATTAATTTTATATCATTTCATAGGTATCATTTCATGGTAGTTGAAAAAATAAAACGTAAAGTGTATAAATTTGAAACTTTATCAGGCAAGAAAAAAGTGCATAAAGAGTGCTTAAGGGGTAGCAGCGATGTGGCAGACTGGCGTCAATTTAATTTGCGAAAATAATTAGTTGGTTTATTTTTTTTGTGCTTATTATCGTTAAGCTGAACCACAATAAATGTGTATCAGCTCATTAAATCTTTTTTATCTATTTAACTTTTTTTTATAATTCGTAAAATTTTCGAAAAAATTCAAAGCATTATGAAAATTTTAAGCATTTTTCGTCCAAAATTTTTTTTCTGATTAATTTATGAAAAATGTGAGCCACTTAACTTTTTCATGCATGTTTACATATTTTCTGACTGCTGTTGAAAAATATGAATTGTTTTTTTGTCATTTGTTGTCGACTCTTTAGAAATATTATAAAATTTCGCAAATCAAGTCCAAATTTAATTAGTAGTTTTTTGAAATTCGGTAAAAATCAGCGAATCACTTGTGAAATTTTCTGGTATCTATTGGTTTCCGTATTTCAACCGATGCAATGGTCAAGTGAATATCGTTTCTGAACTTCTGATGAAATTTACAAACTTTGCTGTGAAACCGGTTTGTGCCATTTGCACGCAATTTATATATAATTTATTATTTTTTAAAAATTCTGTATAAAATGCGGGTGTTATAGGCTACTTAACTTTTAAAAGCATGACTTTTTTTATTTAAACTCATTGAAAGTCAATTTTTTTTCCTAAAAAGCTGTTTTTCTCTATTTTCATGGAAAAAAAACTTCTCATATTATAGAAATTTTTGCATGTGGATAATGATCTCCCACTAATTAGCGCATAACACCCGAACATGCCTGAAGTTTATAATATCGCCTTCAAAAAAAATCCCACATCGGTCAAGTTGGAATGGAGTTGTAATGAAAAGTGGTTTTGATATTTTACAGATACTTAAGTATGTAAAAAATTAAAAATATTAACGTTGCAAGTCATGAACACTTTCATTTTGAATAAAATAAAATAAAAATTTTTCACATTTTTTCTTTCAAAATCATCGCGAAAAAATGTACCATCTGCCACATCGCTGCTTAACCCCTTAAAATTTGAGAGTTTTTGCAAGATCAGATTATTTGGATTGAATTCGTTAAAAAGGTTTTTTAATTTATTTTATTGTATGAATGAGCATTTTGAATGTTTACCGAAATCTTTTTGTTCAGGATGTCATCACATTTTTGAAATAGTTATTTAGCGCAAAAAAATAATTTCAGGTTTTACTTATGGAAAATTGAGTTAAGAAAAATTGATAATTTTTATAAAAATTAAAAAAATGCTTTATTTTTTTAAACCAAAAATATTTAATATCATTTTATCTCATGTTCAAAAATAAATAAATTCAAACAAAAACAATTTGCGAAATTTCCCATTTTTTCGATAAAAATTGTTTTTATTTTTTGCAAACAAAATTTCCTAGGAAAAAATCAGAAATTTTTATATTTTTTGGTTAAAAATAAATTATTGCTAATTTTCAGAAAAATATTGGCACTAAAACTAAAGTTTATATTGTTTTTCTTCACTTTTGTCTTTGCTGAATTTTTTTTAGGGCATTGGTTATGGTATGATTGTTGTTTCATTCTTTGTATTCATTTACTATAACATTGTGGTAGCATACTCTATTCACTATTTGTTCTCTTCAATGCAAAGAGTGCTACCATGGGCAAAATGTGATGGATGGTGGAACTCAGCAGAAACTCAAGCTAGGGATTATATGTTAAAAAAACAAATATTTGACTTATAATAATTAAGACAACAAGGATAAAAACAACGATTTCAAGTTGATAAAAGTTATTACGGTTTACCTAGGTGAAACTCTAAGGAATTTAATTTAATATTTCTTACAGATTGTTAACGCTCACTCCTTGCAGCCATTCTAATGCATCATTAGGCTGGCCGCGGTATATCTAGAAATTGGCGCGTCAAATAACACCCAACGCAATTCTAGTAAACCGTGGTTTCTGAAATAATTCTCTAATATTTTCTCTTTCTTGAATAATTTTTATGCAATCAAATTTAATCGATGCTTTTTCTCCTGAAGAACTGATTGGCGGGATAATCCATCAAAACCTATTTCTGAGCATTTTTTGAGAACCAATCAATGAAGCCGTGCTCAACAATTTTTCATAAAAAAATCTGGGATTTGAAGAAATTGAAAGTTTTAAAATTGTTGAGACGTAATACTTTTCCTGAGAAATGTATGAGTTTCGCTTAGGGACAACGCGTGGTCAGCCTATGCATCATAAAGGGGTGGTCAGGGCAAGCTTTTTGTTGGAACGTGTATGCTTAAGAAAAAAAGTATAATTATCTACTGGGTAATTCAGTAATTCAAAAATGATTGGCAAATATCAAGAATGTCCTATGCTACACTGTTCTTCGTTTATTGCGGCGGATTTTATTTTGTCAACCTTAGATTTACTAAGGTCGTTGGGAAACCGTTTTTTGACAAATAAATAATAGTTTAACTAAAGCAATCGGCGAATCTCTAAATATCAAGAATACTAGAAGTTCGTATCTTGTCTAGGTTTTTTTTTTAGGATTTTGACCATCTCGAAAAAAAATAAATTTTATAGTGTTTTTCTCGAACATGAGTTTGTGCGAGTTTCAAAGAATCTCAGTTGATATAAAAAACTTGTAAGATATTTTCTGGTGTATATTTCATAATTTAAAAATTCATTGCCAAAGAAACCTGAATAATTGTCCCAGCTACCAGCGTTTATCGGGCGCATTACTAATTTAATAACCCGAATTACATGGTCGTTTCGGTAACCGTTTTTGATTTACATCATAGAGCCTAAATGAAAAAATCATAGCTATTTTTCATGTGTTACCGACCATTAATTAGGTTCATCAAAGAAAATTTTAACCGTCGTTTCCGTCTTTTTTTTCAACCATCAGGCTATCAGGATACTCTGAGAATACCGCGCAGTTGATTAGTTAGATTTTCAACAACCAAAAATTTATTTGACAACTTCAAACATTTGTCAATTCAATTTCACACGGGGCACAAAAGTAAATAAATTTGTTTGTAGACTATC
>SCLH01000118.1:267567-279265 GCA_004367855.1 Oikopleura vanhoeffeni
ATACTTTCGAACTTGACTCATACCTTGAATAATGATTAGAAGGTTGTTAGAAGCTCATAATTAAATAATATCTACTATTTTCGGAGATAAAAACATTCATGTTCAAGACCAAAAATTTCAAGTTCAAATTTATAATTAAAAATATTAATTCTTAAAAAAAAGTGTTTCGACAAAATTTCCAAAAAAAACGGAAAATTTAACAAACCTGTGAATTGTAAAGACCGTTTGGAAGTTGACGCTAGTTTCAAAAAATTATTTTCCATGATAATCATCATACATCCAATCTCTTAAAGTTTCTCGATATGTTTTTAAAAAACAAAAATATATTTTTTTCTAAAAAACGTTGAATATTTTGTTCCTGTTTAATGTAACTATGAAAAAAGTGACGTGGTGTCGTGACGTCTAATCGAAACAGAACGAGCTCTCTTGGTGGTGGTGCAGCGACGTCACATGGATGGTGTAGTAGTGACGTAGGCGTGACGTCACGAGCCTGGTGGAGTAACAAAAACGTTGATTGAACACTAAAGCATTAATTTTGGACAAAATACTGTATATTTAGCCCTTAGAATGATGCAAAAAGTTGTTTGGTGAAATAATCGAAAGATTATTTTGCATATGAACAAAAAAAATTATAACTTTTTGAAAAATATTGTGAAAAAAAATAATAAAAAGCAAAACTCGAGGAATAAAAAATATATTTTTTGGTTGATAGTAGAATCGCTTGCACTGCTTGAGCCATAAATTATGGCCCATAATATAGTAAATCCGCTACATTTCAGAAAGAATAAAATTTTCGGACATTTCTAGCATTTTTTGGTATTGAGCTCCGGATTTAATGAAAAATATAAATCCTAATGAGATAATGAAAAAGATTGATGAACAATTGCATAATCAAACTTCAATTTTTCCAACTTTTAAGAATTTTCTGCATATTAATTTTTTTGAAATACCTGCTTTATGAACATACATGTATACGTAAAAGTCTCGATAATTTTGTTCCCGAAAAATTTATACAACTCTAGAAAATATATATCAGAAATATATCCGATTTACTATTTTACCCCCATTTTTTGGGTACCACCCAACCGATCCCGTCCGCCTCGAAACTATTATTTGCTTTTGGCTCGAAACTTTTGACACCTATGAAGCGGCGTTTAAATAAGGGAGCTAATTAGGAGTTTAATAAGGACTTTTTATTTGGATAAAACAAAGGATAAATAAGGTGAATATGAAAGTAAAGAAAACTTTAAAGATAAGAAATGATAAGAAAAAAAGATAAAAGGAGAAATAATTTATTATTCTTCATCTGAAGAATCATCAGAAAAAGGCATCATAGTATGTTCTGCTGGTTCATAAAATGAAGTTTGAAGTTCGATTTGATTCAAATTGCCGATTGTAAAAGCAGTGGAAACGGCTTCAATAATTTGCNCTTAAAAGTTGGAAAAATTGAAGTTTGATTATGCAATTGTCCATCAATCTTTTTCATTATACAGTAACTCTTAATGGAGGTTAATCATTTTCTAATTTAACATCATTAAGTACGGTTTTTGTTGAGAACTTAATGATCTTTAAAACTTAAAATTCAGGCTTAATCTCATTGAAGTATTTTTGGAACTTAAAATATATTTTTTTCCACTATTAATGGAAAAAAGTATTTGTAATTAAATAGAAATTATTTCGTGGAGAAAAAGTATTTTTTTTTTCCAAAATTAAATAGGAATAATTTTTTTTTTGTAACGTTATCAAAATTTTTCTATTTTGATTCAATTGACAATGATGCTTTTCAAGCTTTTCAGACAGGGCACTGGCCGTTTGGGCTTATCTAGGCACTCCCCCCTCCCTTTTACATTTCAGCTTCATAAATGTTCCCGTTTGATTATTGTGTTACACTTCAGGGCGTTAACATATAATGCGCAAAAGCAAAATAATGCTTAATGATCTTTATTTTTTTGTGTACTTAATGATAATTAAGTTCCGCCTCTGGGGCGACTAATTAACATTAAGTAACAAAAATAAATAAAGTTCATTAAGCATTATTTTACTTTTGCATCATTATCTTTCATTAGGGATTTATATTTTTTCATTAAATTCCGGAGCTCAATACCAAAAAATGTAGAAATGTCCCCCCGAAAATTTTATCTTTTCTGTGAAATGTTAGCGATTTACTATATTATGGCCAGTAATTTATGGCTCAAGCCAGTGCAAGCGGATTCTACCTATCAACCAAAAATATATTTTATATTTCCTCGAGTTTTGCTTTTTATTATTTTTTTCACAATATTTTTTCAAAAACAAGTTATTATTTTTTTGTTCATAATGCCCAAAATAATCTTTCGATTATTTCAGCCAAACAACATTTTTGGCCATCACTTCTAAGGGTAAATATACAGTAATTTTGTCCAAAAATTAAATGCTTTAGTGTTCAATCAACGTTTTTGTTACTCCGACCGGCTCCGTGACGTCAGCCTACGTCAAACTACTACACCATCCCATGTGACGTCGCTGACACCACCACCAAAAAGGGCTCGTTCTGTTTCGATTAGGACGTCAACGACACCACGTCCTTTTTTCATAGTTAATTAACAGGTAACAAAATATTCAACCGTTTTTATAGAAAAAAAATATTATTGGTGTTTTTTAAACAACATATCGAGAAAACTTTAAGAATTGATGTATGATGTATCGATGAAAATCAATTTTTTTCGAAACTAGCGTCAACTTTCCAAACCCGGTCTTTACAATTTCCACAGGTTGTTAAATTTTTCCCGTTTTTTTTGAAAATGTTTGGTCCCGAAACACTTTTTTGAAGAATTAATAATTTTAATTATGAATTTGAACTTGAAATGGTGTGGGTCTTGACATAATGTTTTATCTCCGGAAAATAGTAGATATTATTTAATTAATGAGCTTCTGTAACAACCTTCTAATCTTATTTCAATTATGAGTCAAGTTCGAAAGTATATATTATAAACACCACCAAAATTATATGCACATTATATTGTATACATTGTTATATTGCATTTAAATTTTTGAGACAACCAGAGAAGACTTTCGGGAGAAATTCTTTGACCAATGTTTTTTCTAAAAAGGCTGATAAAAGCCTACACACACCATAAAATTTATATTGTAAGAAAATCCTTATAAACTAAAACCCTTCCACCCCAATTCTTTTTCCTCCAAAAAATATACACTGAACTTTTTTTTGTAAGAATTTTTTCCCAGCCATTAAAAAATTATCTCGTCCATTTTTTAATCGAAATGTCTAAACAAAATGTCTAAAAAGAATCTTATGTTTTGCGTTGCCGCCAATCCCCTATATAATTTCTATACCCTAATGTGATTCACCAACACTTCGGGGCTTCCGATTATTTCCCGCAATTATCTTGACCTCCCGATGAAATGGATCAAAAATAATAGATACCATTTTGGGAGATGACGGATCGTGAGTAAAAGCGGAATTGGATGAATCAAAGCTCGATTCATGTGTGTGGTTCCCGTATACTCCTCCAATTGCCCCCCAGAGCGATAGCCTTTATTTTGAATAATCGTGAGGAAAGAAATCATGATACTTGCGATTTTTTACCCACTGAGATATCGACCTTACGAAGATGATTGAAGCTATGGTTGACCCTTGACCGAGCTTCCTGGTGACCTTGAACCGAATTTGAGCGGGTCATTTAGACGAGAGAAGAATGGATTTTCCCTACGAGGTAAGAGATAGAAAATACGACCCAACTCGTAAAAAAATCTTCAAACGGAAGTGTCACCGAAGTACGTTTGTGATTATGTGCGAAAAAAAAAATTTGTTTCGGCCGGCAGAACTTTCAGAACATATTCGAACACACACGGAATGAAAGGCCATTTTCGTGTAATGTTTGTCACCAAAAATTCAAACGAAGAATGACACTTAAATCACACGAAAAGCAAAACATAACGAAAGTCAAAGAACATCAATGTACAATTGTGTTACAAACAACAGAAAGACACGCTAAACGACATATTAAAGAAATAACACAAAAAATGGGTTTACAAAATCCGAAATTTGAAGCGCTTTTTCACACATGGACTTTATTTATACTGCTTAACCAACCATTAATATTCAAAGATTTTTGACAGCTGGTAGGTTTGCAAAATGAAAGATATTTAATAGCATTGTAAACCCTCGCTTACCTAGTTTTATGCGGGTGTAAAACATTAAAAACTTGTGTGCCCTCCCGAACTAAATTTGATCTATCAAAGGATAATTTACGATATTTTAAAATCATTATTTCATTAGCGAAAATCCAATGTTCTCAATCATATGTATCATCCATGCTGACAGCGTGAGAGTTAAACCCCACGATTGCCCCAATATTTGATCGAAATGCCGACAAGTCGGCGGGTTAAATCTGTGTTTATATTTTTGTTTAAAACTGCAACCATGAAAAATAAACATTTTTGAAAATTTTAACCTACGCTTTCCTTACCCATAGAATCATTAAAAAACAGGTTGTGATAATAACCCAACTGGTAATTTATTCCTGCAAAAAAAATATTTACTTTCTCGTTGATGTCCAATGTTACCGACACATATCTTAAACAGCAGGGGGTACTCTGCATAATCTGACACGGTTTAAAACGTCCAAAAAACTACAATCTACCAGTATGCTGACACTTATTGACGATGTGGAAATAAGGAATTCAAATAGATAAAAAGGTTTATACTAGTTTGCTATTCTACCAGCACGGAAGAGGTTCCCCTCCCGCTCCACTGGTTCAAGCATCTGGTAGAGATCGTTTTTTGCGTCATTTCACAAGGACTAAAAGATTTTTTTTTTTTTATGAAAAATTTCAAAAAAAAATCGATGTTAAAGTGTCAATTTTTTTTCGGTTGATTTTTCACCAGGTAGGTATGTGATTCCATTCTAGCCCAACAGCCGTATGAAGTTGGCCTGAAGTACGAAAAGCACGACCTCGATAATCTGGCAATTGCAGTTTTCAAATAGAACTTACGAAAATGGAGAATTCTAATTAGTTTCAGGTATTAAAGTTCACATTGGGACAAACTGCTGCTTATGCCGCGATTTTGCATGATGTTGTATTTCTAGAATAGGTTCGCTAGGATTGGATCTCTAGCGAATACTTAATTTTGAGTATAGCCGACCTTTGGATAAATAAAAATCACATCACGAATTTGCATAGTTGAACGCCGATCCCCAATGAGCATTGCGTAAATTTATTTGCGTCCCAAATTCTAAATAAATCAACATAAAATGAAACATAGCTGTATGACGATTGGAATATAAGGAAGTTTCATAATACAGTAAAGACGAGACTCCAGGTTTGTTAATGTGTTCAAGCTATCTTGTAGAGAATTTTTTTTCTAGTCATTTTAAGGACCTTAAGATTTTTTTTTGTTATGCAAAATAAAAAATCGATTTTTTAAGGTCAATTTTTTGTGATATATTTTACAGGTTGAGAGTATGTCATCCAGTTCCTAGCGAAGCCGTATGCGAAAGATAGCTTAGGAAAGGCTCATGTTTTGGGTGACCCAGTGAAAATAAGCGTTTTTCGCGTTACCCGGCTTCTTTTTGATTGCAGGGTCAGGCGACCATTATTTGGACAAGTCTTGCAAGTCTAAACGATGAACTTGAGCGTTGCACCTTGGGTGTGTTCAAGTTGACCAGTTTTTGCGCTCTAGCGACCTTTCAGCTATATTATTGACCCATAGTTAGCTAATTACGTTCAATCAAAAGATTCTACGAAGTTCCATCGTATAGACTATGTACGCACCCCTCTCAAATTCTTCTTTGACGTGAGTGGTCACTCCTACTGATGGTCTACTTTTGATGAACGTATTAGGCAAACTATGGGTTCAATAATATACTGAAAAGTCGCTAGAGAGCAAAAACTGGTCAACACCAAGGGTTTCAACCTTTCAAGGTCATCGACTTTTAGACTTGCAAGACTGTTTCAAAGAAGTGGTCCGAGAAGCCAAGAAGCGATGGGCCGGGGAGCGAGCGAAGGGAGTATGGGAGGACGGCGGTACTTACAAAGTCTATACGATGAACATGAGGACTTAGAGATTGATCCTTTGAACTTTGACCGGTCATAGAAGGTCAAATATTGGGCGTCACCACCGTCGTCGCGGCTCCCCCGCCTGTCCCGCCCCCACCAACGCCGCTGTCGCCGCCCGACCGAAACTCAATATCAAAAAAACGGGTAAACCAAAAATGCTTAATTTTCACTGGCCAAAAAATCAGCCTTAGCCACTTCATACGGCCTTTTGTAGATACTGATCACATACTACCTTGTGAAATCACGAAAAATTCTGACCTTTAAAATCGATTTTTTTTGTGAAAATTTTTCATAAAAAAAAAAATTCCTTAGTCTTAAAGGACCAAAAAAAATCTCTATGCAAGGATACTTTGAAACACATTAAAACTGATTTTTTTATTTTTGAAATTCCTTATTTCAAATCGTCACATAATGTCAACATACTGTAGATTTTAGTTTTTTGAAGTTTCAACTTCTCGAATTATTGCACAACAGGACCACCTCTGTTTAAATATTTTTTTGGCAGAAATAATACCCAGTTGTGGTTATTATCACCACCTGTTTTTTTCAATGTTTATGTTAAGGGAAAAGCGTAGGTAAAATTTCAAAATGTTTATTTTGTCATGTGATTAGCAGTTTTAACACAATAATATCAAACACAGATTTAACCCCCGACTGTAGCGGCATTTCCGATAAAAAATAATATGGGCAATCGTGAGTGTGAACTCTTCACGCTGTCAGCATTGGTGCATTACATAGATGTGAAGACATCTGGGATTCGCTAATGAAAAGATGATTTTAAATTATCCGTAAATTATCCTTTTGATAGATTCAAATTTAGTTCGCAGGCGACAACAAAGTTTTAAGTTTCTAACCCCGCATAAAAATTAACGGTGACAGCGAGGGGTTTAAATGACTATTAAATATCTTTCTATTTTGCAAAAACTACCAGATGTCAAAAATCTTTGGGAATATTAAATGGGTGGTTTAAGCAGTATAAAAATGAAAGTCATGTGTGAAAAAAGCCCTTCAAATTCGGATTTTGTTAGACATTTGTTGGTTTATTCTTTATATGTCGTTTTAGCGTTGTCCTTTTCTGTTCGTTTTTGGTAAACACAAAATTGTACATTGATGTTCTGTGCTTTCGTATGTTTGTTTCGTGTGATTTTAACGTGGTTCATTTCGTTTGGAATTTTTGGTGACAAAACATTACACCGAAAATGGCCCTGTTCATCGTCGGTGTGCTTTCGAATATGTCTTTGAAAGTTCTGCCGGCCCGAAACAAATTTTTTTCAGCAACATTATCACAACGTACTTCCGCGTTGGACCACTCCGGTTGAGATTTTTTACGAGTCTGGGGCTCGTATTTTCTATCTCTACCTGCGTTTAGGATTCCATTCTTCTTCGTCTTAAATTGACCCTCGAAATTGTTCAAGGTCACCAGGGGCAAGCTCGGTCAGGCGTCACCATAGCTTCATTCATCTTCGTTAAGGTCGATTTATCTCAGTGCGGTAAAAAAATAATATCATGATTTCTTTCCTTCAAGATTATTTCCAAATAAAGGGCTATTCTGCCTCTGGGGGAAAATTGACGAGTATCGGAACCACATGAGAATCGGAGCTTTGATTATCCAATTCGACTTTTACCTCACGACATCCGTGCATCCCAAATGCGATTCTATTATTTTTTGATCCATTTCATCGGGAGGTCCAATGATATTGCCGGGAAATATCGAAGCCCGAAGTATGGTGAATCTCAGCAGTATAGAAGAAATTATATTAAGGGGGATTGGCGCACGCAAAACATTAAGATGTCTTGTTAAGACCATTTTTGTTTAATTTCGATTTAAAAAATGGACGAATATTTTTTATGGCTGCGAAAATTCTTCAAAAAAAAAATTTTCAGTGTTATATTTTTTGGGAGGAAAAAGAAATTTGTGAAGAGGTTTTAGTTTCTTAAGGATTTTCTTACAAATATAAATCTTTATGGTGCTTGTGTTAGGCTTTTATCAGCCTTTTTTAGAAAAAAATTTTGGTCAAAGAATTCTCCGATAGTCTTCTTCGGTTTGCTCAAAAATTAAATGAATATACAATGTATTAACCAATATAATGTGATATAATTTTGGTGTGGTATAATATATTACTTTTCGAACTTGAACTCATACCTTGGAATAATGATTAGAAGTTTGTTAGAAGCTCATAATTAAATTAATATCTACTATTTTCGGAGATAAAAAACATTCATGTTCAAGACCAAAAAATTTTTCAAGTTCAAATTTATAATTAAAAAAGTATTAATTCTTAAAAAAAAGTGTTTCGACAAAAATTTCCAAAATAAAACGGAAACAATTTAACAAACCTTTTGAATGTGTAAAGACCGTTTGGAATTACCGCCTTAGGTTTCAAAAAAGATTTTTCCATGATAATCTATCTTACATCCAAATCTCTGTAAAGTTTCTCGATATGTTTTTTTAAAAACAAAATATATTTTTTTCTAAAAAACGTTGAATATTTTGTTCCTGTTTATGTAAAACTAGGAAAAAAGTGACGGTCGGTGTCGTGACGTCTAATTCAAACAAACGAGCTCTTTTGGGTTGGTGGTGCACGACCCGTCACATGGGATGGTGTAGTAGGTGACGTTAGCGTGACGTCACGAGCCTGGGTGGATAGAACCAATAAACGTTGATTGAAACATAAAGCATAATTTTGGAACAAAAACTGGTATATTAGTAGCACCTTAGAATGATGCAAAAAAAGTTGTTTGCGGATGAAATAAGCGAAAGATTTATTTTTGCATATGAACAAAAAAATATAACTTTTTGAAAAATATTCTGAAAAAAATAATAAAAGCAAAACTCAGAGGAATAAAAAAATATATTTTTTTGGGTTGATAGTTAGAATCGCTTGCCACTGCTTGGGAGCCATAAATTATGGCCGATATATAGTTAAATTCCGTAACATTTCAGAAAAGAATAAAATTTTCCGGACATCTTCTAGCATTTTTGTGGTTATTGAGCTCCGATTTCATGAAAAATAATAAATTCCTAATGAAGATATGAATTGCAAGAAGTAGAATAATGCTTAAGAACCTTTATTTATTTTTGTGTAATTAATGTTAGATTAAGTCGCCCAGAGGGCGACTTAATTATCATTAAGTACACAAAATAATAAATAAAATCATTAAGGCATTATGGTTGCTTTGGCGCATTATATTAGTAAACGGGCCGAAAGTGTACCACAAATCACACGAACATTTATTGAACCGGCTGAAAAATGGTAAAGGGAGGGCAGCTAATCAAGCAAAAACGGCCAGTGCCCATGGTCTGAAAAAAGCTTGGAAAGGCATCATTTCAATTCTGAATTAAAAATAGAAAAATTTATTAACGTACAAAAAAAAATATTTTTCTATTTTAATTTTGAAAAAATACTTTTTTCTTCATGAAATAATTTTTATTAATTACAAAAAAAAATACTTTTTTTCCAGATTAAAATAGTTTGAAAAAAAATATATTTAAGTCCAAAAATCACTTTAATGGAGATTAAGCTTGATTTAAGTTTTAAAGATCATTAAGTTCTCAACAAAAACCGTACTTAATTGATGTTAAATAGAAAATGGATAACCTCCATTAAGATTACTGTAAGATGCAAATAAGTTGTGGACATTGCATAATCAAACGTTCATTTTCTTCCAACTTTGAAGAAATTTCTGGCATATTTAAATTTTTTGAAATACCTGCTTTCATTGGCAACTACATGTATACGTAAAAGTCTCCGATAATTTTGTCCCGAAAAATTTATTACAACTCTAGAAAAAATATATATCAGGAAATATATTTCCGATTTACTTTTACCCCATTTTTGAATTTTACGCGACAGACCAGTGGAACTTGTTGCAAATCTTCAGTTTAATCTAAAATTTTCAAAAAGTGAAATGCAATTAATTAGTGATCGGAAGTTTGCTTTAATTTGCTGCTACAAACATAAGATAATTATTAACTACTTTAAAATTATAGATTTTGAAGTTTTCCTGCTGATTCATGAAAGGTTAGGGCGTCCAGTCATTTCGATATTTTTATGTCATTTAGAGCGCCTTTTTGACGGTATGCCATATTGACAGAAAAAAACGATTAACCTGCGAAGAAATTTGAGAAGAAAAGTTTTAATAATTGCCAAAAAATATATTTGTTTTAGTTGAAGGATGACAAATTATTAATTCTCTTTTGAGGATAATTTTAAACCACCATTTGCGCGATTTGTTTTTGAAAAAACAGGGGATTTAATGGCGGAATGTTCCTACTTTTTGATTTGGAAATGCATAATCATTTACCAGAAATGCCACTATTTGGATGAAATTTGGCGTTAGCATAAAACATTTATTCCTCAAAAAACATATTCATGAGCTTTTTTATAGCACAGAATATATCAGGGAATGTTTTCGCTTGCTATTGGAATTACTTCTAGGAATTATTTAATTGTATTTAATCCCTGGAAATCACAGTAAAAAAAAGTTTTCGTCCAAGGCACCTCCAGAGCCGAATATTGGCTCTACTTTTGACCTTGTTTTACAAGGGGGGAAAAGGCTTCAAGGTAGGTTAAGCTTTTTCCCAAAAAAATACCTTTTTTGAATAGGAAGTTTGATTTAAAAAAAAAAAGATATTTTATTTTTTTTTTGGCAAATTTTTTTTTTTCCCCCCAATTTTTTTCCATTTTTCCAAAAAAAAAAAAAAAAAAATTTCTTTTTAAAAAAAAAAAAAAAAAAATTTTTTGTTTTTTTGGGGGGGGAAAATCTCCCTTTCCTTTCTTTTATTAACCTCCATTAAGTACTCAGTATATAATGATGTTAAATTAGAAAATGATTAACCTCCATTAAGAGTTACTGTATAATGAAAAAGATTGATGGACAATTGCATAATCAAACTTCAATTTTTCCAACTTTTAAGAATTTTCTGCATATTAAATTTTTTGAAATACCTGCTTTATGAACATACATGTATACGTAAAAGTCTCGATAATTTTGTCCCCGAAAAATTTATACAACTCTAGAAAATATATATCAGAAATATATCCGATTTACTATTTTACCCCATTTTTTAATTTTACGGACAGACCAGTGAACTTGTTGCAAATCAGTTAATCTTAAAAATTTTCAAAAAGTAATCAATTACATTATGTGATCGGAAGATGCTTTAATTTGCTGCTACAACACATAAGATAATTGATAACTACTTTAAAAATTATAGATTTGAGTTTCCGCTGATCATGAAAGGTAGCGTCATTTTGATATTTTATTCATTAGAGCCTTTTGTATGCGATATTTGACAGAAAAACGATTAACCTGCGAAGAATTTGAAGAAATTTAAATGCAAAATATATTTGTTTTAGTTGAAGGATGACAAATTATAATTCTCTTTGAGATAATTTTAACCACCATTTGCGCCGATGTGTTTTGAAAAACAGGGGATTTAATGGGGATGTCCTATTTTTGCATTGGAAATGCATAACATACCAGAAATGCACTATTTGGATGAAATTTGGCGTAGCATAAACTTTATTCCTCAAAAAACATATCATGAGCTTTTTATAGCAAATATATCAGAATGTTTTCGCTTGTATGAATACTTCTAGAATTATTTAATTGTATTTAATCCCTGGAATCACAGAAA
>SCLH01000118.1:290761-334659 GCA_004367855.1 Oikopleura vanhoeffeni
TTTTTTTTTTATATTTCTGGAAGCAAACCAGCCACGAAAATGACAATGCAACTAAAATTAGCTTCCTATCACTTATGAGTCTCGTGATACAGCCTCCGTCGGTTACCCCCTTAAACCAGAATTTCGTTGCGGTCAATCTCTTGGCGTTTTTAATTAGAAAAAAACAATATTTATGTCCTTTTTATCGAGTTTGAAGCCAGAAACTGAGCGAAAATTAGGCACCATAAAAATTAATCTCAAAATCTCAAATCATATTTTTTTAGATTGATGGCTGAAGCCATGTTTCATAGTTAGCAAATACTAGTGTGTTTTAAAACACTCAGTTGCAGGTGGGTAATATAACATCGCAAACAGGTGGGGGTTATTGACGACCACCCCCTTAAGGATTTTTGAAAACTGAATATAAAATATTTTGTAAATGATACAGGTGATAATATAGACTACAGTTGTCTTGAGAACCACGAAGTTATGAAGTTGTTCGAGATTTATAAAATGTAAGCAAGCAAGCTTTTAATAATTGTACAAACCTTTATCACAGAATTATCTGAATGTATTCGATATGAAATACTTATTTTCCGTCTTAAAATCCCAAAATTCGATAAATTCATTCTAAAAAAGATTTTATTTATTTCAATTTATCATGCATCGATCATGAACGCAAGTTTTCAGCTCATTGGTCCACACCCACCCACGTGTGAAAATAGAACAGCGCGTAAGTTCTATTTTGAAAAAAAATACTGTTTTAATCATGTCCTCTCATAAAACCCTCGCTCTTGAAATTGCCGGTTTTGTTGGGGTGGTATTTTTTGCGGTAATAGTGAATAGATATTTAGAGAATAAAGGATTCAAAAGAGAAATTTTAAATTCCCAAAAATTATTCGAAAATTATAAATGTTGGCGGGATGAAACTATAAAAACTGGATCAGATGGGCTAGGTTGAAGTCCGACAATCTAAGCGTTTTTTTTAATTTTTGAATTTTCACGGATGCAATATCAAAAAAACGATCTTGGTTTTGTTTTGACAAATTTTGGTTGAAATAAGCACCAAAATGCTAGGGTCTCCGCAGGAAGTTTAAGTCCTTTGCGCATATTGGCGCCACTAGGACATTCCTCCCCTATAGAGTCATTAAAAAATCATAGAGAAAATATAAATCATACATGTAGTTTTTATCACAATTTAATTACAGAAGCTTATTAAGCTTATTATTATTATTTGTATGTATATATATGTGAACGCTATGGAGTTAAACAGATAAGTCAGCATAACTTGCCCGCTTCTTTAGGAAAAACCTTTTTTTTTATATTTACTTTGACAATTAAAAATATAAATTATTTAAAAACATAGTATCGCTTTACGGGGAAAGTAGATATTTTTCGAATTTGGTCTAGTACATTATGCACTTAAGGGTTTGGTGGTTCCTACATTTTCTGCAGTTGTTTCGTCATAAAAATGCACCAGATTAATTGTTTATGTTTTGCACGCATAAAACAACCCAAATGACAACAAAAAAATTTTCGAAAATTTTGCGTTTTTTGCATTTTTTTCTCAGTATTTTTCTCAAAATTATGTTCAAAAATAACGTTTGTGTCAATTTGACCACTAAAACGTCAAAATATCGGGTTGACGTAAGCCAAGTTTGTCTTCAGTGTTTTCCCAGCTTTTTTTTGGGCCTACTTTCGATAAAATCGAAGCACATTTTTTTTCGTAAATTTTTTCACGTGACCTTGAAAAATTCATATTTTGAGTTTGGGGTCGAAATTGCAAAAAAACGCCCCTGTAAAGTTTTTATTTGTTTCGAACTAAGTTTTGCAAAATTTTGAGCTAATTTGCAAATTTAAACTGGGAGGTGATAGATTTTTCGAGGCGTAATGTCCAAAAACGGTGGTTTTTTGCATGTTCTAAAATAAATATAGCACTTATCAACAAAAACGCCACTGTAAAGTTTTGAATGATAATTATACAGGTTGTATCAAAATTTAGGTTTTTGTCATAATAAAACCTGGGAGGAAATAGATTTTTCGTTTTGCCTTATTTCTTCTTGTTTCGCTTATGTGTCACGGAGTGTAAGCATACAAAAAAGTTTTAGCACATTTCTGACGCAAGCTGAAGGCTAGTTCTACAAACTGGCTCATCTGAATTATATCCTTGAGGCCCTGTTTGGCTAATATTTTATCGAGAAAATGTCAAATTAGGAACCACCATACCCTTAAGTAGTAGTAATGTACTACAGTATGTACTTTTTTTACTTGCGAAGTGAAAATTGTCCTTTAGGTAATTACGGCCAATAAAAATAGTAACTAGGTGGATTTTATTTTCAAACCCTTGACATCGGCTATAGCTTGGCGTTCAAAATAAAATCCACCTAGTTACCATTTTTAATTGGCCGTAATTAGCTAAAGGACAATTTTCACTTCGCAAGTAAAAAAGTACATACTGTAGACCAAATTCGAAAAATATCTACCATCCTCGTAAAGGGGTATCTAACGTTTCGATTTATTTACTGTGGTATTCGTCTAAGAGGACAGAAATTTTTTTGTCGTTTTGTCCACCTGAAAACGTGTCGTTTTGTCCATTTAAAAAAAAATCAATAAAAATGCTCTAAAAATAGCGCTAGAGAGCTAAAAATGCAAGCCAAATGTGCGCAATACTTAGGCGCAACTTTTAAAGAATTTTTGAGAGTAAGTGGTCAGCTGGTTCTTTTTTTTTCAAAAAAAGAAGATTTTCAAGAAAAGTTGGAAATTTTTTTGGACTTTTTTTTAGAAATCTACTTTTTCAAGAAAAAAATTACCTAGTTGACTCATTTATAAGGTACACCTATTCAGAATAGGCTATTCTCACTACAATTATAACTAGAGGGCGATTATATTTTTTGCCGGTATTTTTACCGGTGAAAATACCGGTTTAAATTTAAATTGCCGGTTTCATATAGTCTATAGACTAAAGTTCTCTATGGTCCATTTTTTTAGATAGCTTCAAACGGAATTTAGGCGTGAGTGAAATTGGCTCATACGATCTTTCTGATATTTGGGGTCATATATAAGGTTCGGACCGGTGAAAATTTGAACTTTTAAACGACTGAATTTAACTAAAATCACAATAAAAATTTTAAGGTAAAATTTGAAAACTAAAAAAATTATCGAAAACAGAATTTTCACATGAAAATTTTGCAGGGATATTTAGGCTTTAATGTTTAAATTGCCGATTTTTCATATTGCACAACCTTGCGCAAATCTAAGATCATTTTTATAATAAAAATGAGCTAATTTTGGACTAGAAGCGAAAAAAATCTACATTGGGCTACATTTGGCCAAATTTTTTCATCAAACAACATTTTTCCGCCTACGCATTTTCGTCATTTTCGATAGTAAAATTTTTCCGTCAACTGACCAAATTTTTGTTGTTCAAAATTATTCGAAAAAATTTTATTCTATCTAAAGTTTAGATTTAAAAACCAAATTTTGTTGCGGTTACGCTCTTGCCGTTTTGAATTGAAAAAAAATCCATATTTATGGCGTTTTTATCGAGTTTGAAAACCGAAAAAGGAGTTTTCTAAAGCAATTTTCTGACCACTAGGGGCCCAAAATTTTTGTTATCATTTGAATCATTTTATTTGGTAACGATTACCTGTGTGAGGTCAAATAACACTCACGAAAACTTTTAGTTTGGCCCATGGTTCTCCCGGTCCGAACCATAGTCATAGAACAACATTTTATTTTACGTTGCGCTGCAGAGCCGGATTTTTTGATTTCCAGTATTTAACCGGGTTTTCACCGGAAATTATCAAATCAAGGAATTCAAAAAAATGAAATCTGACACCGTTGAGGATGTCATATTACATGATTTTGCTATCTTTAGATTGTATGAGTGAAATTCGGCCAAAACATGGGCATCTGTACAGTTTGCCTTCAAAACATAAACGATTGATTCGGTGCATTTTTATGACAAAACAACTGCCGAAAATGTAGGAACCAACATACCCTTAACCTCCGTTTGAACCTAAAAAAATGGACCTTTGCCAAACATCGTCACACGCTCGGGTACGCAGCTATACATTTTTAATGATTTACATTTTTCCGCCTACGCATTTTTGTTCAAAATGTTTTCAAAATTTTCGAACATGTTTTTTTTCAAAAAATTTTTCTGGGAAAATGTAGTTAAATATGCTTAAATTTCAATTTAGTCATAAAAAAGCGGTTTTGGGTGAGTCATTTTCTGACAACAAGTGAGCTCAAATAGATTTTTTCATTCTCAGAATCTATTTCCTTTGGGTACATTTACCCTGACGTCATTTTTTTTAGTTAAAGGTAGTGTTTCAAACCAACTAACGGACTAAAGTTTGGACCAGTACCATTAACCGGTTCACCGGATATAAACCGGAATTTGATTTTTTGGTAGGTTCGAATCTCGTTGAGCCCAAAATTTATTTTCTTTAAATCGGCCGGAAAGTTAAATTTTTATGTTTTTTCATTCTTGTATCACGATTGTCTACGCAATTACTGCTTGAACTATATTTTTGACGAGATCCTGGAAGAAAAAAACGAGTTTTGATTTTTTTTCTGAAATTCTACAAGATAGAATTTGAGAAAAAAAAATCAAAACTCGTTTTTTTCTTCCAGGAAATTTTCTGTTTAAAATGCCTATACCGAATGTGTTTTAGCTTTTGGGGTGTTCCCCGAGGAGATTCACGCTTAACCAATCAGAGCGCGACTTGGTTAGTTTATTTAAGGGGCGTTTCAATCTTCCCGGGGAAAACCCCAAAAGCTAAAACACATTCGGTATAATAGATCTCCGGTTACTGGTTGATGGTACTGGTGCAGAGTTTAGTCCGTTAGTTAGTTTAAAACACTAGGTTTCGAATGAGCTATCAAACCACTTCATCCTATGTCTAGTTTTCCAATCTATTCAATGCTACAATTTACCTAACTAAAAATAACTAAAAAAAACTACGTCCCTGTAACCTCAAATAATTCAGGTCAAATGTTATGGTTTCGTCAGAAAATTTGCCGTTTCGCTCCCTAATTATAACGCCCACTTTGTCCACCACCTCGCATTTACTAAAAAAATCGAAAATAAAATTGCGCTACATTATTATGAGTAATTGTTTTTCACTACGATTTTAATGCCCCGTTTTGTCCTCTTAGAGGTTGTCCTCTTAGACGAATACCACAGTATATCATTTTCAAACATGTGCATTTTTTAACAAGTTTCAGTTTAACACTAATAGAGCGGTATACTAGAATTTTGATACTATAAATCTGACTTTAATGTTTTCAGGCTGCCCATTCAAAGTCTGTCTGCTATACGGTTTTATTTTCCCGTTGTTCACCCAAACAACAAATATTATTTTTTTTCAAATGCAATAAAAATGATATATTATATATGTATAACATGTCAAGTGTTGCTCTCAATTTTGGCGGGTGTATAAAACGCCAACCACGATAGCAGAGCTGATTGATGCAGCGCAGCTTGCTTATTAGGTTTTTGTAACTATCTCAGGGAAGAGTTTACTTGGAATTTTCATAAATATGCTAATCAGTGTTTAGAGTGCTCTGTCCTGTTAAAGAGGTAGTTGGTGAGAGGGGTCGATGAGTACAATGGATAAAACGTAAATTGGATCAATTTGAGATTTGAACTTTACCGAAAAAAGAGTTTCATATAGCAGTAAATATTCCAATTTTTTGCCGAACTGCGATCGTTATTTAGATTGAATTCTTGTCTCAAACCAAACTAAAAATTATTTCCTTGCATAAAGAATCAAAATATCAATTTTGCAAAACATTTCAAAAATGTACCAAAACGGTTTTTTTCATGATGTCATGCATTTTTGAAATTATCATTTGGCGCAAAAAAAATAATTTTAGATTCTATCTATGATTGTTGAATTTTCTAACATTTAGGCTTGAATCTAGTCAAATTTTGATTTCTAGAACTTTTTGTTCAGGTTATTTTAAGTTCAAAATCTTTATTTATCCATTTAACGTTTATTCCACGCCGTTTCATATATTCAGGGGATAAACCAAAATATGAAGCTTATAACTGACAAATTTTTCTGGTTTCTAAAAGGGGTTTCCATCGTCAGAATTTCTGAGCGTGCTTGGCATCGGCGATATCATTTGGTAATAAAAGTCGTCTCCAAGTGTCACAGTACAAACACGATGCAAAACTGGGGTGAGAATAGTAGGGTTCCGTAGGACCCCTATTCTTCTTGCACCAACCCTAGTTTTTTTCCGACAAAGTTTTTGCCATGCCCCAATGTACACAATAGTTTTTATGTACACATAATACAATCATATTTGAAAGGGTTAGAATTAGGGTTAGGTAAACTCGTGTCCAGTGTACACGGTTAAAACGACGCCAAAGCTGTTTCTTGGGAAAGGCTAGGGTTAGGGTTAAAATGGGGTTGGGTGTGTTCCGCAGAGAAACGACCATATTTTTTATAACAATAACCATAGACTTTTCCGAGAAAAGTTTTTTGGCATGGCCATCAAGTGTACACAATAATATTTATTTATCAATTAAAACAGGTAACAGTCCCCCGGCAGGGCTCGCCGGGAGGCAAACTTTCAAAAATATTGAGAAAAAATTAAGTTGATTAAATCAGGATGTTTTCCTATTTGGTTTGAAAAATTTTTTGTCATAAACATGCAGGGCCACCGGGGAGGCTACACGTTTGAAAAACATTCGAGGACGGAACATTTCTTTAAATTCACCAAAAAATTTAGAAGATAATTCAGTCGAGTCTACCATAATGTTAAAAAAAATTTTGGCCATAAAACTATTTTGCTGCTGTCTCGGTAGAGCCACCGGAAAGGCTCATCACTTGTGAGATTGGGCGGTAATGATTTTTATTATTATTCAACTTGTTTTTCTCTGGTTATATGATCGAATGATTTTACCAAAATCAAGGAGATACTGAGATATTTATTCCTGAAAATATGTAGACATAGGATATTTGGTGTTCGACCCATGCATAATAATTCGTAGCAAATTAGTTTCCTGCAAACAATGGTTTGTTTTTTAAACTTCTTCGTTTTGTTCATTTGCTCATAAAGGTTGAAAACCAATCAAAATCAGGATTTCCTCAAAGAGGGGCGGCATAGTACTTTAAAAATGTCGCAGCTGCTCAATACTGCCATCGACATAAATTAAGTGTCACACAATACAAAACAGGTTCAGAAAACAACTGTTCTGCGGTCATAATAATTTTATTATTATGATTTAAAATCGTTGGTTTTTGAAACAATGAATAGAAATAGAGAAAATTCGATTTTTATGAGAGCAAGAAATGTGCGCTTGTGTGAGAAAGTTTAGAAAATCTATTTTATAGTTTCAATATAGTGCAGTGGAACACATTAGGTCTTAGCTTTGTTCTCCAAGTAAAAATTTTCAAATCAAATGCATTGCCTTACAACCCCACTTAGCGGTCCAAACGAAAAGTCTTATTAGGTTTTAAACCCTCTTCATTATTATTTTTGGTCGTTGGCTTGTCCGCATATTTTATTTGGTTGGCAAAATATCTGACATTCGCTCCTTATAAACTGTTTATTTTTGTAAAATTATTCTATCCGAGATTTTTGAACTCTCAAACGGCAGTAAGTACTAAGTGGGGATTTTTAAAGTCTGACTGGAGATTTAAGGTTCATTTACTAGAAATATTCGGCAATCGCACCGCGTCCCTGTGGCGTTTGCGTATGTTTTTTTGGTTGGCGTTTTATACACCCGCCTCAATTTTTTTTTTTTGCTGATAGCTGAACTTCCAGCCAATCAAAACAGTTGAATTTACAAACATGAAGGTGTTTCACAATTTAAATGTTTATTGAAACAATCATCGGTGATTTGAAAATTGTTTGTCAGGAACGTTTGAGAAACTGTCAGGACGTTTGTGAAACCGTCGTGACGTTTGAGAAATTGTCAGGACGTTTTTCATTATACTTTTTTGGGTAATTTTATCTAAAAATTACTTCGTTTTAGCTTTTTTTTCAAGTTTTATGAAAATGAGCAAATAAACTGTTGATTTTTAATTAATGGTCTTTCAAGATTTCAGCAAAATAATAGAAAACAATTTCTTTAGCAACATTTTAACACACTCAATTTTGAAAACAATTGAAAATTTTTGGTGAGAAATTCGGGTGATAATTGTGTTCTATATTACTTTGAGATATATGGTCAATAATCATATTTGAAAGGTGATAGCCTTATGATATTCTAGATACATGAGAGAATTCCACCGTACGGTTTCCATAATTTTTTGCACTGTTATTTACTGTGTTTAAATTTCCTTGAAAAACATGAATTTTTTATGAATATTCGAAACCTAAAATTTATTTTGTGTCCCATATCGCCGATAAGTGCCAATATCGTGCGATTTTTTTTGAGAAAAAAACTTTCGGCGATATCCTTTATCACTTTTTGGTTAGAATCTTAGCCACTACTCTTTTAACGTGTGATTTAACGTTGTGGCTACGCATTCTAACCAAAAGGTGATAAAGGGATATTGGGCCTCCTCCCGATATCCGGCCCTGTATAAAATTCGGACCAATTTTTCACGGATTTTTTTCAATATGTGTGGTCATTTTGAGCTATCTAAGAACTTAATGAGATGAGTCGTTTCGAAAACCAAAATGTGAAAGGTTTGGAGACCACACTGACAGTGTGTGACACTGTGGATACGCTTTTACTACTGATAAGCACTTTGGTTGGAAAAAAATATGATTCTAGGAGACCTACGGGGATATGATTCATAACATAATGATATTCCCTTTATTCACCTTTTGGTTAGAGCGTAGCCACAACGTTAAAATACACTTAAAAGAGTAGTGCTACGCATTCTAACCAAAGGTGATAAAGGGATATTCGTGACACTAAATAAGCTGTTCTTCATTAAAAAGTTAATTTTATTAAAAAAACAGTTTTATTCCATGAAAATATCGAAAAGTGTCAGTAGTACTGACTCAGGACGTTTGAGAAGGTGGTGTACTGCATATATGCAAAAAAACATCACAATGAGTTATTTAAGTAATTCTTTTCCAATGACATTCTAAAGCACCGCAATTAAAAAATGCAATTTGATTAGCGACTAAAATTATACCTATAATTTATACGTGATTCGGGGGGACACGTGAAACGGGACAGACTGTAGGAATAAATCACAAAATTATCAAATTTTCGTTAAAGTAAGAAAAAAATAAATAAAAAAATAAATTCAACCTTTATGAAGTATAGCTGTGTCAATTGATGGCTTTGCTTTTATAAACTCCTGGGCTTAAATATCACCCTACAGTGTACAACAACTGGCGGCGAAGTTTATATTATGGATTTGACGGATCCAGAACCAGAAGCAAAATTAAATAAATTATGTCTCCATTTCAAACGTTAAAATATGAATCCACATGGAATCAAAATTTTAGAAAGTGGCGATGGAAGGCTTTTAGTTTACATAATGTTAATCATGGGAAAAAATTTGATAAAGTTGAAAAGTTTCAATATAAGTAAGTCGCCACTAAAGTTTCAAATTGTTATTTCATGGTAAGGTCTTCATATTTTGGAAAAAACAAAATTGAAAGCAGCTGAAAAAAATAAAAACTCGAAATATGCTCTGATGGTCCTGATATTTTGCGGCTTACAGAGAATCAGCTAAACCTTTTCAAATTTTTGTTTTTTGGCATATTCCGGCTTTGGAAATTGGGTAGGGAAATCTAGAATTAAATTTTCGAATTTTCTGAAATCCGAACTTCAAACGTCATTTGAAAAACTTTAACTTTAGACGAAACATTTTTCTAATTGATATTACTTTTCCCAATCGGAACTCCATCTCAAAAACGTTTACTAATCTCTATAGCGGCGTGTTCGAATCCCACTGATTTGTCTTAGTGATTGCTTGAGTGATTACACACCGATTAAATTTAGCGGGTCCCAATATCAAGCACCCTTGCCCTATAAATCATACTCAGACAATCAGTAAGACAACATATAGTGGGATTCGAACACGCGCTAATAGAGATAGTAAATGTGTTTGAGATGGAGTTCCGTTGGGAAAAGGATATAAGTCTTAAGAACATTGCTCTGGTAATTTTTTTCCTATTTGGATTAATTTCAAGTGTCCTAAAACCATCCAAAAATCATCCTAGATTTTATTCCTTCTGTTACATTTTAAAGAATTTCGCTGCGGTTCCAATAAAAATTCGATTTTGTCTTGGATATTTTGTTCCAATATTACAGGGATTGAATTTTCACGATTTATCGCATATGTTTCTTCCAAAGAAATTCCTAAAACTATTTTACTTTAGTTTCGAGAAAAAACGAATTGAAATGGATAAAACAATTCAATAACGGAATTTATGTATAGCATCAATGATATTAGTCCTTGTATCAAAGTTTGGTAACCAAAATGACTCAATATTTTCAAGATCCAATTTTCATAAGATTCTTGGTTACCAAATGGTAAGACGAATTTTATTTTATCAATGATCATTATTTTCCTCTACCAGTCATCGTGGTTTTCGATGGTTGGAATATCATTTGTATTTCGCCTTGGCTCTGTGGGATACTGTAAGCATGACAAATGTCAATTAGGGAAGAGGTAGCTTTTTTAATGGTAATTTCTAAAAAAGGGTATAATTGGAAGACAAAAATACAAGGGATAGCTCTCGCTTGAACCGAAATTAAAAGCTTTTGTATTTTGGTTTTTGAGGCACAAATTATATTTGCTATATTAAAATAGTATTTTTACAAACGTTCGAATTTATTATTCATCTCAGGTAATGAGTGAGAACATAAATAATTTGGGCAAAATTTCTGAGAGCCCGTTTTGCCAAATAACTTCTGTTTCTTTTTTGTGTCAACTTCGATTCAAAAAAATATTTCTGTTTCTCACTCATTACCTGAAGATGAATAATAAATTCGAAACGTTGTAAAAATACATTTTTATATAGCAAATACAAATATGAAATTAAAATCGGGGTTTTCCATCACGTTTGTCTAAGAAAATATGAGTTAAGTTCGTAATTATCTAAAAAAAATGATGGCCTCATATTTTAAGCGGTGAATTTCATCACATACAACCGATATTTCGATGATATATGAGAAATAAGTACAGAAAATTGTTACTTCGAAAACTACCGGTACTTTTGGTGAAAACTGCTTAATTAATTATTATATCCGTATTTTTTCGAAAAAAATGAAAATACTTTGAAATTTTTACATATTTTTCGGGTAAAAAGTTAAGTTATTTTAATTTGTCATGTTGTCCAAGTGAAAATTTAACCAAAAATTTGAACTCCTTTTTAAAATTTTTTGCTCTTCAGTCGATTTTCCGATAAATAGGTGTTTCGAACATCAGCACCCTTCAGTTTAACTAAAATGCTAAAACAAAGAAAAAATTTCAAATACACGCTACAAATATTGGGTTTTGACAAAAAAATATTTTTTGAAAGATTTATTGTCATATCATTACTTTAATTAGGATGTCGGTCGTGTTATAGGCACCTATTTCTCGAAAACGGCCAAAATATTCAAATTTTCATTTGTTTTGTCAATATTTAACGCAATCCTGATACTCATCTTGACAGCAACTATAAAATAAACTTAAAAAATTTAAATCTCTTACAAAGCCACTGATTTGAACTTGGCATATCCCAATGGTTTAGTTCAACGCGAGTGAACTTCGAAGCCGATGAAAATATCTCTTCGCCACTTGACACAAAAGTTATTACCGAAAAGAGCTACTGGTATCCGAGTCCCGAGCTGGTAGATTTACATTTTGAAAATAGATTATATTGGAACATTAAACGGATAGAGATTCTATAAAAACTCGAGCATATGGACAACATGTTATAAAAAAGACGAAAATAATATATTGCTGGACACCCAAATGTGATCTTATTTGTGGAGAAGTACCAGAAATTCTCAAGTGAGTTATAAAAAGAAAAAGTTTAATTACGAAAAAAATAGTATTACTTGTGGTTACTTTATAAATTTTGACAACAAAGTCGATACAAATTCCGGTTATTCAAAAAGTTCGGAACCTTTTCCAAAAATATCTCGAGATTTATCTAACTATTCTTAAGTTTTTGTTTTTAAAACGAAAGAAAAAAAGAATCGGTATCTCGGGATATTCTGATTTTTCATATCATTTTTTTCGAATAATTAATGAAACTTTTTTAACAAAATATTTGAAGGTACAAACGTTTAAAAATCCGTCCCAAGACCTAATCACCCCGCGTTTTCGCCGAGGTGTTCAATATTGAGGTGGTGTACAAGAACATTTTTATGGCTTGTGGCCTCGTAGCGTGAGTTTGAAATTGTATAAAAATTGCTAAATATGCTAATTATGACTTTATTCTGATCTCAAATTATTTGTATGGCAGCCTAACTCTTTAACCAGTGGTCCATTTTTTTGAAACTCCAGGATATACTAAAACTTGGACCAAGATTATTTCAGAAATGTCGAAAGGGTGCATTTTGAGTCAATTTTAGTACCCATCAGAATCAATTTATTGAAATTTTTCTTTGGGATTTTCCTCAAAAAATGATTGAAACAATAAGCTCAAAATGTGTCAGTGGATTAATCGTTTATAAAATATCATTGAAAACAAAATTAAAAATCTATTTTCGAAACTCGTTCTAATGGGCGAAAAGTTGAGAAAGGGCTTCTGAACTCTCGATAAATTCCGCAGAAACCCTTACTACTAACTCGGGTTTTATATATAACCAAAAATCTGCTTTTAAGTAACACACATGTACAATGCGGCATTTGTCAATTACGTGTCTTTGGCTTTTCGACTTACTTTTTGTCTAGTACTTTTAGGCCAAGTAATACTGATTGGTGTAGTACTTGCGAACCAAACATAAATGGGCAATGTTACATTGCCAATTATAATGTTTTGCGGATGAGTAACTTTAATTTCATTTCAGGATTGATAAGAATAGTTATAAACTGCAGAACAAATTTACTTTGACTCTGAAAGACTCCGTTTCGTTTGCTTCAACATTCGTCAGTTTCCGACGAATACTATCTCACGGCTAAAAGAAAGCGACCTGCTAATTTTGAAAGCCACGGACCAATTGATAGCGATCAAAATAAACTTTCGAAAATATTGAGCGAAGCTAATCTGTCCGATCTGGATGCGACACCAAAAATTTTATATTCTGAATAAATATCTGCTAAATAATCACTGCTAATTTGAATACACCAGTTACACACAAAAGAAAAATACGCATTTCATTTTTTTTATTCGAAATACTTTATTATTGATTCTGATGTCCGAATTTTTTAAAGACTGCATTTAAGTTAAACTGTTGTTTTGGCCAAGCGACAGAATTAGAAACAATCTCTTAGGTTTTTGCCTGTAATTAATATTCAATAAACATTTTTTCAAAAATATATGAGCTTGAGCTTGAAGTAAAGCACTACAAGGAAAATCAAGCATATTCTGTATTCGCGTGTAACTGATGAACCATATGTTTTTTCGTCTAATCAAAATGTTGTTTATTTTAATAATTTTTTCACTTGAAGTTTATACGAAATGATTTATAAGATGAATAGACATGAAAATAAATATAATAGATATTAAATACTCTGTAAACATTAACCTATAAATATGCTGTTCGAAATAAATTGTACAGTTTGGCAGCCAAAATAAAAGTTAAACATTTGGAATTAAGCCCAGCAAAAAATGACAGAGAAAATTAATCAAAATAGACCTGTATAATTTGGCTGACTTACTTATTAAAATTTAATTTTAGCTTGAGATTAAGAGAATTATGAGTTTTATTGATTTTTGACCCAAGTTAACAAAGGGAATAAAACCACAGTAACATTGTCATGCTAATCCAAGTTCAAAACCAATACACTAACCGAATTAAAATTTGTAAAATGATAACTAGGCACAAATGTGACAGCGGAATTGTATAATGGAAGCAAGTCAGACAAATAAGGCACTATCGAAGAAGGGTCAAACAAAAAATATATAGAGCTGTGAATAATCGGGTTATTTAGTTAATATCAAAAAGGGAATTTTGTTCAAAAATATTCGGTCACGTGAAAAAAGCATGGCTCTCTGTTTCATCTCGTTGGCCTTCTTCGACATTTTCTAGATTGGTTACAATCATATATTTTGTTTTAAATTATAGTTATTGAATAGGATAGTATTTTGAGAATCAAAAAGGATTACGCTATATTGCACTTAAAAGTAACGGCTAGAAATACAGAAATATGAACTGTTAGCATTGGGTATGATTCAACAACCAATAANGATCAAACTAAAAATTATTTCCTTGCATAAAGGGAATCAAAATATCAATTTTGCAAAACATTTCAAAAATGTACCAAAACGGTTTTTTTCATGATGTCATTGCATTTTTGAAATTATCATTTGGCGCAAAAAAAATAATTTTAGATTCTACTTATGATTGTTGAATTTCTAACCATTTTAGCTTGAATCTAGTCAAATTTTGATTTCTAGAACTTTTTGTTTCAGGTTATTTAAGTTCAAAATCTTTAATTTATCCATTTTACTATCGACCCGTTTAATATATTCAGGGGATAAACCAAAATATGAAGCTTATAACTGACCAAATTTTTTCTGGTTTCTAAAGGGGTTCCATCGTCAGAAATTTCTGAGCGTGCTTGCATCGGCGATATCATTGGTAATAAAGTCGTCTCCAAGTGTCACAGTACAACGAATGCAAAACTGGGGTGAGAATAGTAGGTTCCGTAGGACCCATCTTCTTGCACCCAACCCTAGTTTTTTTCCGACAAAGTTTTGCCACCCCAAGTGTACACAATAAGTTTTTATGTACACAAATTACAATCATATTTGAAGGGTTAGAATTAGGGTTAGGTAAACTCGTGCCAGTGTACACGGTATAAAACGACGCAAAAGCTGTTTCTTGGGAAGGCTAGGGTTAGGGTTAATAAATAGGGTTTGTGTTCCGCAGGAACAAACGACCATATTTTTTAACAATAACCATAGACTTTTCCGGAAAATTTTTGGCATGGCCATCAAGTGTACACAATAATATTTGTATTTATCAATTAAACAGGTAACAAGCCCCCCGGCAGGGCTCGCCGGGAGGCAATACTTTCAAAAATATTGAGAAAAAATTAAGTTGATATAAATCAGATGTTTTCCTATTTGGTTTGAAAAATTTTTTGTCATAAACATGGCAGGGCCAGCCGGGAGGCTACACGTTTGAAAAACTTCGTGAAACACGGAACATTCCTTAAATTCACCAAAAATTTAGAAGATTAATCACGTGAATCTACCATTAAGTTTAGAAAAAAAATTTTGGCCATAAAAGATTTTTGCTGCTCTCGGTAGAGCCCACGGAAGGCTACACCTTTGAATTGAGCTAAGATTTGTATATTATCTAACTTGTTTTTTCTGGTTATTATTCGAATGATTTTACCACAAAAATGACAATAATACTGAGATATTTTCCTGGAAAATAGTAGACATAATATTTTTGGTGTTCGACCCATTTCATAATAATGTAGTGCAAAATAGTTTTCCTGCAAACAATGGTTTGTTTTTTTAAACTTCTTCGTTGTTCTTGTCTCATAAAGGTTGAAAACCAATCAGAAATCAGGATTTCCTCAAAGAGGGCGGCATAGTATCTTTAAAAATGTCGCAGCTGCTCAAAAACTGCATCCGACATAAATTAATGTCACACAATACAAAAACATTCAGAAAACAACTGTCTGGCGGTCATAATATCATATTTATTATATGATTTAAAAATCGTTGGTTTTTTGAAACAATGATAGAAATAGAGAAAATTCGATTTTTAGAGAGCAAGAAATGGTGCTGTTCGAGAAAGTTTAGAAAATCTATTTTATAGTTTCAATATAGTCAGTGGTAACACATTGGTCTTAGCTTTGTTCTCTCAAGTAAAAATTTTCAAAATCAAATGCATGCCTTACAACCCCTACTTAGCGGTCAAACGAAAAGTCTTATAGGTTTTAAACCCTCTTCATTATTATATTTTTGGTCGATTTGTCCTTGTCCGCATATTTTATTTGGTTGGCAAAACTATCTGACATTTCGCTCCTTATAAACTGTTTATTTTTTGTAAAAATTATTCTATCCGAGATTTTTGAACTCTCAAAACGGCAGTAAGTACTGATAGTGGGGATTTTAAAGTCTGAAACTTGAGATTTAAGGTTCCATTTTACAAAATTCGGCAATCGCAGCACGCGGTCCACCTGGGGCGCTGCGTATGTTTTTTTTGGTTGGCGTTTTATACACCCGCCCTCAATTTTTTCTTTTTTGCTGAAGCTAACTTCCAGCAATCAAAACAGTTGAATTTACAAACATGAAGGTGTTTCACAAATTTAAATGTTTATTTAACAATCATCGGTGATTTGAAAATGTTTGTCAGGACGTTTGAGAAACTGTCAGGACGTTTGTGAAACCGTCGGGACGTTTGAGAAATTGTCAGGACGTTTTTCATTATACTTTTTTTGGGTAATTTTATCTAAAAAATTACTTCGTTTTAGCTTTTTATTCAAGTTTATGAAAATGAGCAAATAAAACTGTGATTTTTAATTAATGGTCTTTCAAGATTTTAGCAAAAATAAGAAAACAATTCTTTAGCAACATTTAAACACTCAATTTTGAAAACAAATTGAAAATTTTTGGTGAGAAATTCGGGTGAAATTTGTTCTATATTCTTAGAGATATGGTCCATATCATATGAAAGGTGATAGCCTTATGATATCTAGATACTATGAGAGAATTTCCACCGTACGGTTTTTCATAATTTTTTTGCACTGTATTTACTGTGTTTAAATTTTTCCTAAAAAACGTGAATTTTTTATGAATATTTCGAACCTAAAATTATTTTTGTCCCCATATCGCCGATTTTTTTTTGGAAAAAAACTTTCGGCGATATCCCTTTATCACTTTTTGGTTAGAATGCTTAGCCACTACTCCTTTTAACGTGTGATTTTAACGTTGTGGCTACGCATTCTAACCAAAAGGTGATAAAGGGATATTGGGCCTCCTCCCGATATCCGGCCCTGTATAAAATTCGGACCAATTTTTCACGATTTTTTTCAATATGTGTGGTCATTTTGAGCTATCTAAGAACTTAATGAGATGAGTCGTTTTCGAAAACCAAAATGTGAAAGGTTTGGAGACCACACTGACAGTGTGTGACACTGTGGATACGCTATTTACTACTGATAAGCACTTTGGTTGGAAAAAATATGATTCTAGGAGACCTACGGGGAAATATTGATTCATAACATAATGATATATTGTGAACACTAAATACAGCTGTTTCTTCATTACAAAAGTTAATTTTATTAAAAAAACAGTTTTATTTCCATGAAAATATCGAAAAGTGTCAGTAGTACTGACTCAGGACGTTTGAGAAGGTGGTGTACTGCATATATTGCAAAAAAACATCACAATGAGTTATTTAAGTAATTCTTTTCCAATGACATTCTAAAGCACCGCAATTAAAAATGCAATTTGATTAGCGCACTAAAATTATACCCTATAATTTATGCGTGATTCGGGGGGACACGTGAAACGGGACAGACTGTAGGAAGTAAACCCAAAATTATACAAATTTTCGTTAAAGTAAGAAGAAAAATAATAAATAAATTCAACCTTTATGAAAGTATAGCTGTGTCAATTGATGGCTTTGCTTTTATAACTTCCGGGCTTAAATATCCACCCTACAGTGTACCACAAGCTGGCGGCGAAGTTTATATTATGGATTTGACGGATCCAGAACCAGAAGCAAAATTAATAAAAATTATGTCTCCATTTCAAACGTTAAATATGAATCCACATGGAATCAAAATTTTAGAACGTGGCGATGGAAGGCTTTTAGTTTACATAATTAATCATGGGAAAAAATTTGATAAAGTTGAAAAGTTTCAATATAAGTAAGTCGCACTAAAGTTTCAAATTGTTATTTCATGGTAATGGTCTCATATTTTGGAAAAAACAAAATTGAAAGCAGTCTTAAAAAAATGACTCGAAATATGCTCTGATGGTCCTGATATTTGCGGTCTTACAGAGAATCAGCTAAACCTTTTCAAATTTTTGTTTTTGGCATATCCGGCTTTGAAATTGGGTAGGGAAATCTAGAAATAAAATTTTCGAATTTTCTGAAATCGAACTTCAAACGTCATTTGAAAAACTTTAACTTTAGACGAACCATTTTCTATTGATAACTTTTCCCAACGGAACTCCATCTCAAAACGTTTACTATCTCTATAGCGCGTGGTTCGAATCCCACTGATGTGCCTTAGTGATTGCTTGAGTGATTACAACACCGATTAAATTTAAGCGGTCCCAATATCAAGCACCCTTGCCTATAATCATACTCAGACAATCAGTAAGACAACATTAGTGGGATTCGAACACGCGCTATAGAGATAGTAAATGTGTTTGAGATGGAGTTCCGTTGGGAAAAGGATATAAGTCTTAAGAACATTGCTCTGATAATTTTTTCCTATTTTGGATTAATTTCAAGTGTCCTAAAACCATCCAAAAAATCATCCTAGATTTTATTCCTTCTGTTACATTTTAAAGAATTTCGCTGCGGTTCCAATAAAATAATTGATTTTGTCTTGGATATTTTGTTCCAATATTACAGGGATTGATTTTCACGATTTATCGCATATGTTTTACTTCCAAAGAAATTCCTAAAACTATTTTACTTTAGTTTCGAGAAAAACGAATTGAAATGGATAAAACAATTCAAAACGGAATTTATGTATAGCATCAATGATATTAGTCTTGTATCAGAAGTTTGGTAACCAAAATGACTCAAATTTTCAAGATCCAATTTTCATAAGATTCTTTGGTTACCAAATGGTAAGACGAATTTTATTTTATCAATGATCATTATTTTCCTCTACAGTCATCGTGGTTTCGATGGTTGGAATATCATTTGTATTTACGCCTTGGCTCTGTGGGATACTGTAAGCATGACAAATGTCAATTAGGGAAGAGGTAGCTTTTTTAATGGTAATTTCTAAAAAAGGGTATAATTGGAAGACAAAAATACAAGGGATACTTCGCTTGGACCGAAATTAAAAGCTTTTGTATTTTGGTTTTTGAGGCACAAATTATATTTGCTATATTAAAATAGTATTTTTACAACGTTTCGAATTTATTATCATCTTCAGGTAATGAGTGAGAAACATAAATAATTTGGCAAAATTTTCTGAGAGCCCGTTTTGCCAAATAACTTCTGTTTCTTTTTTGTGTCAACTTTCGATCAAAAAAATATTTCTGTTTCTCACTCATTACCTGAAGATGAATAATAAATTCGAAACGTTGTAAAAATACTATTTTTATATAGCAAATACCAAATATGAAATTAAAATCGGGGTTTTCATCACGGTTGTCTTAAGAAAATATGAGTTAATTTCGTAATATCTAAAAAAAATGATGGCTTCATATTTTTAGCGGTGAATTTCATCACATACACCGATATTTCGATGATATATTGAGAAAATAAGTACAGAAAAATTGTTACTCGAAAAACTACCGGTACTTTTGGTGAAAACTGCTTAATTAATTAATTATACGTATTTTTTCGAAAAAAATGAAATACTTTGAAAATTTTTACAATATTTTTCGGGTAAAAAGTTAAGTTAATTTTAATTTTTGTCATGTTGTCCAAGTGAAAATTTAACCAAAAATTTGAACTCCTTTTAAAATTTTTTGCTCTTCAGTCGATTTTCCGATAAATAGGTGTTTCGAACATCAGCAGCCTTCAGTTTAAACTAAAATTGCTAAAACAAAGAAAAAATTTCAATACACGCTACAATATTATGGTTTTTGACAACAAAAATATTTTTTGAAAGATTTATTGTCATACATTTTTAAGGATGTCGGTCGTGTTATAGGCACCTATTTCTCGAAAACGGTCAAAAATATCAAAATTTCATTTGTTTTGTCCATATTTACGCAATCCTGATACTCATTTGACAGCAACTATAAAAATAAACTTAAAAAATTAAATCTCTTACAAAGCCACTGATTTGAACTTGGCATATCCCAATGGTTTAGTTCAACGCGTAGTGAACTTCGAAGCCGATGAAAATATCTCTTCGCCACTTGACACAAAAGTTATTAACCGAAAAGAGCTACTGGTATCCGAGTCCCGAGCTGGTAGATTATCAATTTATGAAATAGATTATACTGGAACATTAACGCATAGAGATTCTATAAAAACTTCGAGCAATATGGACAACATGTATAAAAAAGACGAGACAATATATATTGCTGGACACCCAAATGTGATCTATTTTGGAGAAGTAACAGAAATTCTCAAGTGAGTTAAACAAAGAAAAAGTTTAATTACGAAAAAAATAGTATTACTTGTGGTTACTTTTATACAATTTTGACAACAAAGTCGATACAAATCCGGTTATTCAAAAAGTTCGGAACCTTTTCCAAAAATATCTCGAGATTTATCTAACTATTCTAAGTTTTTGTTTTTTAAAACGAAAGAAAAAATAGAATCGGTATCTCGGGATATTCTGATTTTTCATATCATTTTTTTTCGATAATTATGAAACTTTTTTAACAAAATATTTGAAGGTACAAACGTTTAAAAATCCAGTCCCAAGACCTAATCACCCCGCTGTTTTCGCCGAGGTGTTCAATATTGAGGTGGTGTACAAGAACATTTTTTATGGCTTGTGCCTCGTAGGTGAGTTTGAAATTGTTAAAAAATTGCTGAATATGCTCATTATGACTTATTCTGATCTCAATTATTTGTATGGCAGCCTAACTCTTTAACCAGTGGTCCAATTTTTTTGAAACTCCAGGATATACTAAACTTGGACCAAGATTATTTCAGAAATGGTCGAAAGGGTCATTTGAGTCAATTTTAGTACCCATCAGAATCAATTTATTGAAATTTTTTCTTTGGGATTTCCTCAAAAAATGATTGAAACAATAAGCTCAAAAATGTTCGTCAGTGGATTAATCGTTTATAAAATATCACTTGAAAACAAAATTAGAAAATCTATTTTCGAAACTCGTTCATAATGGCGAAAAGTTGAGAAAGGGCTTCTGACTCTCGATAAATTTCCGCAGAAACCCTTACTACTAACTCGGGTTTTTATATAAACCAAAAATCTGCTTTTAAAAGTTACACACATGTACAATGCGGCATTGTCAATTACGTGTCTTTGGCTTTTCGACTTACTTTTTGTCTAGTACTTTTAGGCCAAGTAATACTGATTGGTGTAGTACTTGCGAACCAAAGACATAATGGGCAATGTTACATTGCCAATTTATATGTTTTTGCGGATGAGTAACTTTAATTTCATTTTCAGGATTGATAAGAATAGTTATACTGCAGAACAAATTTACTTTGACTCTGAAGACTCCGTTTCGTTAGCTTCAACATTCGTCAGTTTCGACGAATACTATCTCATCGGCTCAAAAGAAAGCGACCTGCTAATTTGTAAAGCCACGGACCAATGACTATCGATCAAAATAAACTTTCGAAAATATTGACGAAGCTAATCTGTCCGATCTGGATGCGACACCAAAATTTTATATTCTGAATAAATATCTGCTAAATAATCACTGCTAATTTGAATACACCAGTTACACACAAAAGAAAAATACGCATTTTCATTTTTTTTATTCGAAATACTTTATTATTGATTCTGAATGGTCCGAATTTTTTAAAACTGCATTTAAGTAAACTGTTGGTTTTGGCCAAGCGGACAGAATTAGAACAATTCTTAGGTTTTGCCTGTTAATTAATATTCAATAAACATTTTTTCAAAAATATATGAGCTTGAGCTGAAGTAAAGCACTACAAGGAAAATCATGCATATTTCTGTATTCGCGTGTAACTGATGAACCATATGTTTTTCGTCTAATCAAAATGTTGTTTATTTTAATAATTTTTTCACTTGAAGTTTATACGAAACTGATTATAAGATGAATAGACATGAAAATAAATATAATAGATATTAAATACTCTGTAACATTAACTATAAATATGCTGTTCGAAATAAATTGTACAGTTTGGCAGCCAAAATAAAAGTTTACATTTGGAATTAAGCCCAGCAAAAAAAATGACAGAGAAAATTAATCCAAAAATGACCTGTATATTTTGGCTGACTTACTTTATTAAAATTTAATTTTTAGCTTGAGATTAAGGGAATTATGAGTTTTATTGATTTTTGACCCAAGTTAACAAAGGGAATAAAACCACAGTAACATTTAGTCATGCTGATCCAAGTTCAAACCAATTATCACTAACGAATTAAAATTTGTAAAATGATAACTAGGCACAAATGTGACAGCGGAATTGATAATGGAAGCAAGTCAGACAAATAAGCCATATCGAAGAAGGGTCAAACAAAAAATATATAAGCTGAATAATCGGTTATTTAGTTAATATCAAAAAGGGAATTTTGTTCAAAAATATTCGGTCACGTGAAAAAAGCATGGCTCTCTGTTTCATCTCGTTGGCCTTCTTCGACATATTTCTAGATTGTCTACAATCATATTTTTGTTTTAAATTATAGTTATTGAATAGGATAGTATTTTGAGAATCAAAAAGGATTACGCTATATTGCACTTAAAAGTAACGGCTAGAAATACAGAAATATGAACTGTTAGCATTGGGTATGATTCAACAACCAATAAACGGCTACGTTGGTACTTTTCATTTGAAATATGACCCCAATCAAGCCGATATAGTCTAAAATAACTGCTAAATAAATATTATGAATCGGCGTAGCTATTGGCATGAATACGATCTGACGATTGTGTCCTCAGATGTCTACAGGTTAACCTATATCGTCATAGTCATTTTTCAAATTACCATGAGGAAATATGACTCCGTACAAAAAATCCAAATTTGTGTAATAACCAAGTGGGATTTTTCGCTGAAAACTATAGGAATTTTTCTACGGGATTAGAAGTTGTTAGATTGTTTAAGAATATACAATTGTTTTTCGTTATCAAATACTGTAGGGTTAAACCGAGATTTTGGTCGAAATATGACCCCTCTCAAAAACTAATCAATCTTAATTTGCCCATAGATTTTGTTGATAAACGTGAAAGAAGCATAGAAAGCAATAGTTCCGGTGAAAATAGCAAAAGTCATCGTGATTAACGCGGTATATCCAAAATATAGCAAAGTTGGTACAAATGAACTAATTTCAAGTTTTGTGAAGAAATAGAAGACTGAATAAAGCATCACATATAATGCACTGCCTCCACCAATAATATACGATCTCCACCACCAATGATAGTCTTCCGCACAAAGTTGGAAATAAACCATTACAATCGATATTTGAGAGCAAGCAACTATCAAAAGGGTTTATTTTATCATGTAAACTAAATTTTACAAAATAGATAAAATTTGTCGTCAAATTTATGAGCTCAATCGTTGGCAAATATTGGGCCAAAACTGTTAATATTATTTAATAAAAATTAACTGTTTGTCTTTTTTGGCGACGGTATCTTTATTATGCTAAACACATTTGAACAAAATTTATTGTTTTATATCTTATGTATTTTTGAAATTAAAAAAAATCGGAGTATAAAACCAATTTGATAGACAAAAACGTTATTAAAGATTTTTCTGTAATTTTAAAATTTCCAGAAGCATTCACCAATTTTCACGAATCGTCGCAAAACATCCGAGAAATTAATTATTGCAGTACAATATCGAGAGATACCCTCGGACCCTTTTCGTTTTTTTTCTCTCCTACGGGGCATGATTGAACCATCTTCATGATATCGCGATCGCAGAAAAAAAATCGAGGAAGTGGATATCCAGTATACTGAGTAAGTAGTATTTTTTTAAATGCAAAATTTTTTGGAAATATAAACTTTGACAACAGCCAACCAAAATAAAGAACGGCAAATTTTAGAAAATAATCCTATTTTTTTTTGCGCCTGACAAAAAATTCTGAAGTATCAACTTTTTCAGATTTGTTTTCCAATCACGATATCATGAATATGCATCATATTATATGCTTCAATCGCGTCCCGAGAAGAGAAAAATAACCGAAACGAGAATGTTTTCAATATACTACTGTATAAGTAGACGATTTTAATTCATTTTAAAAAAGGAAGAAACTTTTCGATATTTATCGGCAAAATTTTCTAGCGAAATGTTAAAGTGCACAAGAAAGCAAAAAAGAGTTTTTGGGAAAAATTAAGCTCAATAGTCGACTCGGAGTTAAAATATTTCATCAGCAATATCACAGAACAGGGCTTTGAAAAATTAAAGACCCTCGCTATAAGAATCACAAATACCAAGAATAAAAATCCAAAAAGGTAATAAAATTCATTTTCCCAAATTGCTGTAAAAATGAAAAACAATTCAATAAAAACTGCTCCAAAGGGCAACACCCCAGCCATTAATAACGACACAAGAATATTCATATACCAAGGTTGGTCCGGAATCTGTCGTGGAATCTGATTGGTCCGTACTGGTGCTTCATATGGTTGTTTTCTTGCACCAAAATAATATCCGCAAAAAACTAGTGGTAACGAAACTCCCATCCACATGCATAAAATGGCAATCATGGTTGTAAATGGAACCGCACCGGAAGATTTTTGACCCCAGATGAAAAAATTCAAAATAAAGCAAGTTCCAAAAGTAACTCCAGGGTAAAGAAGACCAGTACAGAGGGCGGCACTTTTCCAGTTTTGGCCACGAAGGGTTTTGTATATTCGACCGGCAAAGTATCCGGAGAAGATTCCCATGAACATAAATAAGAAAAATCCAGCTGAAAAGACGTCGATGAGTTTTAGATTTTGATAAAATAATTCATTTTTTTTGACAAAATACAAGAACACAATTCAAAAACATTTTTGGGCAACTTTTTTAAATGCCTGGGAGCCTGTTTTTAGGATGAGAGAAACTTTAAATAGACGCGCTAGTGCGTCAAAATTATAAGCCAACCTTTGAGCATGCATAAGTACATCTACAGTGAAAATTTGAGCATGTTTAAAATTTCTGAGGTAGCTGTTTTTTATTTTATTAAAAAAGTTTGTTTGGTAAATACAACTTCGAAAGAAATAGGTTTTAATCGAACACGACAGTATTGGTTTGCAATGAAAATTACGTAGGTCGAAAACGAAGGTTGGATACAAATGTATAGGTTATATTAATCGAATATTTATATATATTCAACATTTTCGTCGATTTCGAAGTGTAAAATATCAAAGTATATTTTATTTTCGTTTTAACGATATTTTTGATATCTTTCACTTTCGAAAATCATCTTTATTTTTTATTTTATGAAGTGTAGAAACCTCGAGTTCCTTTTTAAAGACCTCGCACACCTCCGTTGTTATTTTTGCGATTTGAACTTTAATTTATAAAAAAACAAGGAGAAGAAAGATAAATTTAACCTTTATTTGGATATAATTTTAAACTTTAATAAACAATCACGGTATCAAGTACGTTCACGTAATTTTCGTTAGGGGTACCCCTCATGCATTGATGCTCAAGCAAAAATGATCAAAACTTCATGTTCATATCTTTTTCCGAAAATGGACAATTTGAAACAAAGTGGTAGTATTTTTATCTCCATACTCCGCACGGTGTTCAACATTCTCAGAAGTGAAAATGGCCTCTAAACTTTTCCCGACTTTCTCCAAATTTTCCACCTAAAAGTTTGACTGAGAAAGTTTTTAATTTTAGAGAAAAACAAAAACAGTTCTTCTATTTTCTTTTTGGCGCTGAATTTGGTACCAATTTTTAGGTACCTTAACTAATTGATTTAAGCTCGGCCATCAGCGATTTCGAAAATTTTAAAATTTCTTCAGTTTTAATCGCATTTTTCCCCCTACATTACTCAAAATCCCGAAATCTCAGGTAAATTGGAACAAGTTTAGAGGCCATTTTCACTTTGAGAATGTTGAACACCGTGCTCCGTAAGGAAAGTTTCTTTTCATCGTTTTGGAAATATATCGCCTTGATTTTAATCAAAATTTATATGGGTTTTCGGAATTCAACGTTCAGTTTCGGAATCAAAAACACAAAAATTAGAGTTTCGATAGTAACAGCTCTCCGCGAACTCATTAGCCTCTGATTCATATGGGTTCAAAATTTGCTAAAAAATCTAGGGAGGAATAGGCTTTTGCGCCCAAGACCTCAAATCAGCTCACAAAAAACGTTTCTGTCTATTCTGGAGCGAATTTATTTTAAATTTTGAAACCGATAGTAAACAGACCTGCGTAAGTATTTTGTGGCTAATACAGGTCGGGGTCTTTTTTCCCGCATTGAAAAAGTGTTTATCAGCATTTTCTAGAAGACGGTTTATCAGAAAAACCTGAATTTTTGGGAATACAAGAGACCATCGACGTTTGAGCTTTTTGGGTAGAAAAATTTTAGGTCAGCTGTCTAGAAATAAAAAATACTGTGTTTTTAACCAATTATGTTTAAAAAATTTGTTTATTTTTTGACTTTATATTAAATTTTCATCAAACTTTACCAAAAAGTTAGAAAAGCTATGTCCTTCATTCTGTGCAATTTATTTCATTTTTTTTCTTGTCTAATATTCTCGAAAATTTGATATTTGTTAGACCGGAAGTGAATTTTCCCAAATTAAAAAAAAAATTTCCTCTTGAAATATCTTCAAAATAGGGTCAAAAGAAAGGTCTTGCGCTACTAAACAAAAAAGTCTGAGAATCCAATTCTATATTCGCAATATTTTAGGTCGAAAAACCCAAAATACAAAAATCCGGTGGAAATTTAATCTTCTAGAATTCAAATAAATCTGAAATTTTATAATTTTTTTTTTCACATTGCATGTATTTTCAGATCACCTATTGTTTAAACATGATCTGATTAATTTGAAGTCACACTAGCTCCTAAAAAAGCCACAACTAAAAATGCGGGAAAAAAGACCCGAGACCTAATAAAAGCTACCTTCAAAACTCACGGTGGAATAGGACTTTATTTTGAAGCTCGTTCCTGATTGGTCGAGCAATCAGTGACCTTCAATTATGGTTCAGTATGTAAGATATTCGTTCAACTATTACATTGTATTTAACTATTGGGTTCCACAATGTGTAGTCTATGATATATTTGCCCTAAAAAACACAAAATCGTGTTTTCCCATGAGGGGTACCCCCTTAAAAAAATAATAAATCTGGATTTGAACAATAGGTTGGAGTAGCACCTCTGCAGTCACGGGTCTAGTATACTTCACATGTCTAGCCCTACCCCACGCGTGGCCACGCCTATGTTTGCAATCATAACACATGACGAATGAATAAAATGAAAAATATCGTCAGAAATGAAAAAGACGAAAATGTTAAATATAAACGATATCTTATAAAATGAAACATTATTACAGCAGGTCGGGCGTATAGTCGAAACCCATTCATTTGTATATATATTTTTCGGAACTTCCGGTGTATAGCCGAGAGCAAAAGATATGCTTTTTCCCTTTGCAGGTCAAAATATAGGCGATTTTTCAATCTTTTCAGGATTTGTACGTATAAAAAGCAACTAAAATTAATTGGCGTATTAGCTCATTTTGGAGCCAAACCCAGTCCTTGATCAGCTATCATTAATTTTTATTTCAAACAGCTATTTTCACCAATTAAAAATTCATAAAAAAACCTGTGATTAAAGATCCTCGTGCTGACGGAGAAAGCATTCCAAACATAGCCACAATAATGGTAATCAAACACATCAATCCAATTTGAACTCCACTACCGATAAGTGCACATAATAATGTTATTCTATGAGGAGGTCTGAAAACATCACCATGAACTAATTTCCATCCTGTTTCTTCCATAGCTACTTTTAGGGATTAAAAATTTCAAAGCTGATTAATTATTTAGGTCGTACGATTTAAGATGTGACTTTTGCCAAAAACCAATTTTTAATTTAGATCTGACAACGCTTGCAAATGACCGTTCCCAAGCTGGGTTTTCAATTTCTGTGGAAATCATTTTGCGGATTTGAAAGGAATTTTCAAAAAATGTGTCAAATTCCTCATTTTGTCGATCCCTACAATGCAAATAAAGAGCTGAAATAATTTCCAGATTTGTTAAAATAAGTGAATTTCCTTTTTGCATCTGTACGGTTTAAATGAAATCCCAAAATGGGGTTACTAAAAAAACGACGTCACTGTCATTTTCACGAAAATTAGGTTTTTCATCTTTTTATGCAAGTTTTTAATTTTTTTTGTGGCATACTTGGCCTTTAGGGGCCCAATAGGCATGATATTTTTGTAATTATCGAGAAAAATATTTCGAGTGTCAAAACAAATAATGCCAAAATTGTTTCTTGAAAAGTTACCCCTTAAGTACATTTTCGTCTCAAAATCTGTTCTGTCAAGTGTCAAAAAAATGATGCTAAAAAATTCTCTTGAAAAATTACCCCAATAAGTACATTCTCAGGTTCTAATCCGTTCCCAGTGTCGAGATGCAAAAAGTTCTCCTTACAACACCAGGTGGTGTCAAATTTCAAAATAAGTGACGTCAAAAAATTTTTCTTGAAAAGTTACTCCAAATAAGTATGATTTTAGGCCCCTATGATATTCCATTGTCGATATCCAAAAAAGTGCTCCTTACACCACCAGGTGGTGTCGAATGTCAAAATAAATGACGTCAAAAATTTTCTCTTGAAAAGTTACTTCAAATAAATATGATTTTAGGCCCCTATATATTCCATTGTCGATATTCAAAAAAGTGCTCCTTACACCACCAGGTGGTGTCGGATATGAAAATAAATTCTGCCAAAAATTTTCTCTTGAAAAAGTACTCCAAATAAGTATGATTTTAGGCCCTATGATATTCCAGTGTCGATATTCAAAAAGTGCTCTTTACAGCACCAGGTGGTGTCTGGTGTCAAAACGAAAAATGCCAAAAGTGTTTTCCGCTGATTACCGGTAAACCGGTAAGGCTCGAAAACCGAAAAAAAATTTCAGCGGTTAAAATTTTGTTGGCTACACGATGCAAAAAAACCGTTTCTTGATAGCTCCTACGGTTTTTGCTGGAGAGGGGGGGCCACCTAAAAGAAAAACTACCTAATTATTCTTTGAAATAACATGCTATGCCTAAAAAATGATTTAGAGCCCTTCTCACGAAAGGGAATTTAATAATCGTTCATTATCCAACTGGCACTTGCTATCAAATTAAAAAATTGGGATCTGTATCACGGTTTCGGCAAAAAATCACATCGTTTTTCCTAAATAATTAATCAGCAAAGAAAAAAATAAATCAGGCTAATAAAAAATGCGATTCTGAGCAAAAATGTTGGATGTCGGTTTTTTATCGTTGACGATTTAATTTTTACACTTGTAAATGAGTGATTTTGATTTATAATTCCTAAACTTCGTCTAATTCATCGTCATCTTTGTTATATTGCGCGATATCTCTTCTGAGAGTTCTGACAATAATCATTGCCAAAATACCAGCAAGGAAAAAGACAACCACAATAGAATTTACGATTGAAAACCAATGAATTTGGACATCTCCCATTTCAAGATAACTATCCCATCGAGATGCCCATCTGATTTCGGATGCCTCCCAAGTAACTATAAAATAAATAATTCAAAAAAGAATAAATACCAGTTTAATGTCAAAAAATAGCACCCAGTACTCAAATTCACTGACATTTTCCAACCTGAGAATTTTTCGTGTTGAAAATTACAATAGTCAATTTTAGAGGATTTATTTTCAAAGTTATAAAAATTATCAAGAGTTACAAAGCTTGAGTTGAAAAAATAGCAAGCTACTCAAACTTTGTGACAATATAGCCTTTTAGAGTCAGGTAGGAACGGCAAGAAAAATGTTTGCTAAACATTTTTAGATTATTTAAAATTGTAGCTCATACAAAAATATTACTATCTGAAAAAAAATTGTCAGCAACTGCTGAAAAATTAAAATCCGTTTTTGAAATTGCCTATCTTTAAGCTTGGAATTTTAATTGAATTATTTTTCAAAATTATGAAAAATTCCAAGGTTAATGAAAGGCAATTGCAACAACGAATTTTCATTTTTCAGCAATTGCTGACAATTTTGTCGTGATCAGATAGTAATATTTTTGTACGGGCTACAATTTAAAAATAATTTTAAAAATGTTTACTGTCGTGTGTGTATAAGAGGACAAGCAAATTTTCATAGTTTTTGCCTTATACAAGTCTTTGTAGAGCAGTGGGAAATGTTTAAAAAATATGTTCCGTTTGTCGACCCCCCCCCCCCCCTCAAAAGAAGCGCCTGATCAAGAGCTTCAAAATTGAATTTCAAAATGAAAATTTGGGAATTTGAAATTAGAGTTTTACAGCTGTTATTTTTATTTTCTACAGTATGTTTCTTTTTTTAATGGCAACTAGGCCCATTATTTTTTCAACCCTCGGTATCCACGATAACTCGGCTTTCAAAATATAATCCACCTAGTTACCATATTTTATTTGCCAAAATTGGCTTCAAAGCGGTTTGCCATTTATTCGGACTACAAAAGAAACATAAGTATTTGTTTTGTCTCATTTCTTTGATCAGGTTTCTATCGGTTTTATGGATTAAAGAAGAATTTCATTTTTTTAACTTTTTTTTCAATAAAGCTGCTGTTAGTCTCAAAAGAAGCGCATGATAAATATCAACAAACATAATTGAAAATGGTATTTAAACAATAAGGAAAAGGTGTCAAAGTGTTTGAAAATCAAAATTTGCGAATTTCAATGATAACACACTTTATATTATTTGTATAATGAAATTTTTCCGAAAAAATTTAAGCTTTACCTGAATAACTGAAACTTATTTGCTTTGTATCCTTATCGAGCTTCATATGATTTGAATTGACATCAATCGAGCACGAATTTTCATCTCCTGGGTTAACTTTTTCAACTGAATGAGGAACAACTTCAAAGGCAACAATTCTGTACGATTCGCCTTCTTCCCTTTCTAGTTTGTTATATTTCAAATTTATGGCCAAATGATTATTGATATAAACGTCGTCGTGATCGAGAAGACCTAGTTTGTAGCCATGTTCATACTGGACTTCAGCACCTTTGATTTAAATATTTTACAATTACGTACAAAATTTAAGAACATTTAAATTATAAATAACAAATGTAATTAATACTCCGAGTGGCGTTTTTACTTTACAATTTGCGCGTGTTTTGAAACAAAAATCATTCCAGCAACTTATGTACAATATTGGATTTTTCTGCCTCAAGGTTCTACAGTCCCCTAAATGTTTTCCGAGAATAAAAAGAACATTACATTTAACCCTGCGCAATAAAAATAATGTTCGAGAAGCTTTCCCTTGGCAAATAAGACGGGAAGATTTGAGGTTACTTGTGATTATGACTAAGGTCGATTTGTTTTCGGTTGTCCCATAGTGATTTCGACTGGGAGAACTAGACAAGATAGCGACAAATAGTTTTCTGCACGTGAAACCTTGGAAAAAAATATGTGGTAGAAAATTTTTTTGGTTTCCTAGGTTGATCACGTGACCGGAAATCAGTCATTGAAATTGCTCAAAATGACCTAAAAAACGATTTTTTGCGAATTACCGGTAAACCGGTAATCACCGGAAAAAAAGAAAAAAAATTCTACCACTACAAATTCGGTTAAAATTCAGATGCAAAAAACTGTTTGTCGTTATCTAGTCTAGTTCTCTCAGAACAGATACCCCTTAGGTGGGCCAACCGAAAAAAAAGAGACCTAAGGGTGGATTATTTTGAAACAAATTTCTCAAAAATAAATATTTTTTCTCAAAATTACTCTTGAATTCGAAAATTTGACGTTTGCTTTGATGAGTATGAAAGTTGAAATTAATTTAAGAGTTGCAAAACGGTTTTAAAACATACTTTTACAGGTTGAATTTTATTTTTTGTCGGTGTTTCACGCATCACTTATTATTACACTCTAAATTGACTATAAATTACAAGTGTAGTTATAAATTGAGTGATGCTTGAAACACCGACAAAAATAAAATTCAACCTGTATGTCCAGTCAAAATAGGATTGTGTCATCAGACAAAATTTTAAAAAATACCTTGACTCTGACATAACAGTGTTGAAAAAATTATTTGCACAGATAGACTAAATCGGAAGAACAATTTAAACCACTTCCACGCTTGTGACTGATTTCGGTCATTTTTCTCGAATTCCTTTTAGGGGACCGTAGTTCTGCGCTTCCGAAAAAATTGCAAATTCTATATAAATATAGTCTGTATATAGACTATATTTATATAGATTACTAAGGCGCATTTTCATTTACTTTGTTAATAAGTTCGTCATTTTTTAAACTGAAATTTTCCAAATGGTTTTACTAGTCCGTAACCTTGGTAAAATATCTTTTGTCTCCAATTATAGAAATTAAGAGTGTAAATACGGCAAGGGTACAAAACGCAGGCCAAATTCAAAGCATATGCGAAGCATATGCTGCACCAAATTTATGGTTCATTTGTATCAGGGATGCCAAAAATGACAATTAAAATGTCCCAAAGTGACCACAAGAGCCGCTAGAGAGCAAATTGCTGGACTATTTTTTTGTTGGCCTCATGAGTAAATTTGTATCAGGGAAGTCGAAAATGACACTTAACATGTTCCAAAGTGACCACAGGAGCCGATAGAGAGCAAAATGAGGACAATATGAAACCTGATGTTTTTTAAGGGTAAATTGATATATGTTTGATCGAAATTGAGTTTCAAACTCATCAAAAGTAAATACATTTGTTCGAAGGTGAAAATCCTCAGAAAATAACTTTATTATTAATTTGATATTCTCTATGAATCTTCAAAGGTCGTAGAAATAAGCTCTATGACGATGCTCAAGAATATCAAAAATATATCTCGGTGGCATTTATTTGTGTTTTGGAAGAGAAGTTTTAATTATGCTTTATTAATAAAGTACAGAATGGGGAAAACATTTTCTAAAAATAATCTTTAAGGGGGTAGGTGTCGTAATTTTTTGAGCCCCTTATAGAATTAATTTATGATTAATTAATATCGGTTATGACTAAAGTTGACCTAAGGAATCTCATGGTGGCAATTATTTTTTTTCAAAACAATCTAGAACAAAATCTAGATTTTCAAAATTCGAATATTTTTTTGCTTTAACCCGCAGAAAACCGGTATTCCACCATGATATGAACATTTTTTATTGGTGAATATGACCCACCGAAAACGATGCATGACATTAAAATTATCGAAATGTCTAAATCGAATTCTAGAAATTTCAATTATTTTAAGCCAAAATGTTAAACCTAATTATCGAATTTGACGCTGATTGGTCAGAAATTTTGATTAGCTCTTAGCCAACTTTTTGATCAGTGAAATCTCAGCTTAATTTGGTGGTACTTTTTTCCGATCAGACGAACTTTTTTTCCGAACTTCTCATTTCCGGTTCACTTTCATTCAATTTTCTAGAATTCTAGAATTTTATTCAAAAATTCCTTCTCATCACTTTACCGCATTATATTTATCTACCTTAGTCAAAAAAAATGGCTTCATTCTAAACATTCGTCTAAAGAAAGATAGAGTTTGAAGTCGAAAAACTGGCAAAATCGGCGTTCAAGGTGAAATTCTAGAAGAAAAAAAAGTCAAAAATCGAAAAAATTCCTTCTCATAACTTTTTTGTTCTCATTTATTCGCTACTTTGTGTAGATTTTGAGACGCTTTGTATGTGGGGTCTAAAAGAAGATAGATTTAAAAAAAAACGTTTAGTGCTCTGAATAGACTCACCACCTGGTGGGTGATGTAACAAGATTGACTTTGAGATGTGTAATCGTTAGACGAAGGCTAGATCTACAACGAGTATCCTCAGAATTTTTACAACTGCCCTAGATTTGTTCTGAGGCGTGATTGAAAGGTACCAGATACGACACCTACCCCCTTAACATAATTAAATTTTAAAAATTTGAAAACTCGTGCCCAGTATAAACGGGATAAAACCGTGCAAAACTTGTTTGTCAGGAAAAAAATAGGGTTGGGGTGAGAAGATTAGGTTCCGTAGGTTCCGTTTTTGCTCTCTAGCGGCTTTCTTGGTCAATTTAGAGCTTAACCTATTTCGAATTCGGATTCCTGAGGTCGATTTACCCCCAATGGACCCATGGCGGGCTATATTTTTGTGGCCTGCGTTTTGTACCCTTGCCGTAAATGGCACGCCAAAAATCATGTAAGGTATGAAAATTTGGTAACGGAGAAATTGAAAGATTAATTTTTTTCTCAAACGGAATTACTTTATGTAATTGGGACTAGGGCGAATCACATCCAACCTATAGCGTGGTTCCACACTCAATCTCTGTTATTTTTGGCGTGTTTTACACTCTCTTTTATTTCGATCTTACTGATATTCTTTGTGATGAGAATGACTCAAAGTATTTTGTACTGTTTTCTTCAATATTAGGAACTTTCAACTCATATATTTAACCCTCAGATTTATTTTAACATTTATGGTTTCTGTTTGTAAAAATTATAAAAGCACGACACATCAATAAAAAAAATAAAGTTTTTATTTTTTTCAAATTATCAGCGCAAGGGATTAAAATACCTTCAATATTCCATTTTGTCGCTGCTGGGAGATTATCAGCCAATAAATGTACAGTATATCCATTTCTGATCTTATCTTGAAAAGCACCTAAACTTGAAGCGTCCAAATCAACAGAGCACAAAAGAGTACATTCTTGCTTGATTCCGACACGGACATCATATAGGGTATTGACAATTCGATCACCGCGTAAAACTTCTCCCAAATTTTCAGTTTGATATATAACCTATAGATTTATGTTTATACTTAAAGTTTAACTGTGCTTTTCAAAAATGATGGATAGAAAGTTTCAGGTACCAATTTCTTAATGATTAAATATAGTCCTTCCTAACTGGTACAAATACCGACCCAAAAAGTTAGGGAAAAAGTTAAAACTTGTACTGATTTTGATATTTCAAAAACCATAATAATTCGAGGAAATCTATGAAAAGATATAATAAAGTACGTTTTAAAACTTTTTCTGTAATTCTTCCTTTTGAGGCTCTCATAAATATAAGCAGAAATTCTGAAAACACCTCCAAAACGTGTACCAGATAGGGAGCGACTATGAGAAAATAGTTTCAGAATATCACGAGTAATATCAATTGCAATATATTTAAATACAATTTGACTCCCCTCTTTTGAGTTAAATATCTTCCTACCGTATCTGGCTTACACATTGGCAGTGAGTAATATTCGTATGGCAACTGTGTTTTGGAAGAGGTCATTTTTACTGCCTTAATTTCGACACTATCTTCTTTTTCGAAGTCGATTGGCGCTACTCCTGGCACATAGAACCCCCTACATGGGGCCGCAAATAGAGCTACACCCACCGCCAAAAGCCACATTCTAGAACGCGTTCATTTTAGGGTTGTTAAAATAATGAAAAAAAGGTTATACGACCAATTTTATTCTTTACAATAAATAATCTTAATTGGTGCCGCTTGCAGGCAAGCTAACAAATAACAGTATATATTGACGCTAAATTGAATATAAAAAATGGTTTTCTATGGTGGTACTATGATCCATAATTTTGGACCCCTATAAACCGTAGTCAAAATACCAGTTTTTATTATTATTTTTTCTCACTTTGGAGTTTATTTAAATTGTTCAATGTGGCGTCTTTATGAACTGATTTTCTCTTTTTTAATTACAGTAGAGTTCTTTTGATAGGACGCGTCTTACTAATATATAATTACTATCCTACATAGAGCACTTTACTTTATCATACAAAGACACCATAGTACGATACGTATGTGACATATGTATCATATAAAAGAATGTTTTAATGATACAGTTTTGTACTTTTCGCGGGACAGTAATTACTTTGTTAATATAGCGCGTCCTACTAAACTCACTCTTCTGGATTATTATCAAATCCTACTCTTATGTAATTTTTTTTTATGAGTATCTGGATTTTGTATCTGGATAGGTAGTAAATAGTCATTATGAAAAATGTTATAACCTATTTATAGTGAGTCAACTCCTGTACTTTTTGAAAATGGTGATTTCTCATGGAAAAGTGGTGAATAAAGGAATAATTTAGGGTTTTGTCTACTATCGAAATTAAGGAGTGTAAAAACGAGCCTACAGGTGTTTATAAAAGTGTAAAAGCACGTAGATGGAGTGAAATTCATTTTTTTAACACTTTTTTAAAATGATATACTGACATTTATGAATTCATTTTTTAAGAAAATTGACCACCAAATTGACCGAAGGCCGATAGAGTGGGATATTATGAGGGTGCGCAGCGGTATAACTACAGTAGATGATAAAATGAATAGACCTCCCGGGGGTTGTCGACCCAGAAAAAAACGATTCTGAGCAGAAAAATAATATTTTTGGCCATCTAGTGGTCATAAAATGAGTTTGATTATTATTTCCCCCTCTGAATTCTGCTTAAGATTTGTTTTCATTTTATAGTGAGATATATCGAAGAACCTGCCTAGTGTAATTTTTATGTCAATCGTCTATGTTTTTATGTTGTTATTGACATACAAATTACACTAGGCAGGATCTTCGATATAGACTATACAGTACAGTCCATGCGCCCTAACTGGAACACCTCAAATTTGAATTTTCGCTCAATCTGAAGCACTTTGAAGGAAATTTTTAAGTTGATCAAAACAAGAATTCAAAACGCTATCTTTCAACACAAAAATTGTCTGAAAAAGACTTTAAGATTGGGTGCAATGTTCAAATTTAGGGTGTTCCAGTTAGGGCGCATTGACTGTAGTTCAAAAGTTAGAAATTTGCCCGCTGCGCATCCTAGATATTATATTTTTACAAATTGACTCCCAAATCGATACATTTTTATGGTCTTTTGAAATTACCGAAGACCACAGTATTTATTTTCAATAAAAAGTACATTTTAAAAATGTAAACACTGAATTTTCTTGCGCAATTACGACATTTTAATTGTATGACATTTTACTATCTATCCGTTATACGGTATAACTTATACCTATGTCTACAACAAAACAATTTTTACCTATTTTGGTTGTATATTGCACGATAATATGAAAGTTAAGGCTTTTTGTTACAATAAAAATATGATATAATTCCGAAATTATACCATATACAAATATTAATTTTAAATAAAGTTAAAAAATACGGTTTATCATCCTCGAGTTGAGAACTAGCATAAGTTCTTAAAACTTATTAGTAATAAATGAATGGAATTACCTAGTAGTGTAAAAAATGTAGCATGAAATTTAGGCAGTCGAACGTTTGCTACCAAACTTATTTTTTTGACAGGTCTATTAGATAGGTGAAAACGACTTATTTTCTGAATATAGTTGAAAGACTAAAAAGAAGGGGTCGGTAATCATGTGAGTTGGCACCAAAATTTAAGGATTTTCAACTCTTGAATTAACCTTAGTCAGCTGACAAAATTCACGACATTTGTCAACTCACTATGGTAATTTTCAACTCACATGAGTGATTAGTGTAGCGAGATTCCTAAGGTCTAAGATGGCTTTTTAAAATACTAGTAAGAGTGTAATTCATACTGTATAAATGAGTGAAGGTATCTTTACCATGTTTTTTCAATTTTAAAATTGCATGAAAAAATTTTATGATAAAGATAAGGCGACCGTATAAAGGACTAGAAGCAAAGTTAAAGAGGGGGTTAAAAAATAAGTTTTACAACTTATTTTTGTCGCAAATCCTAGAATGGATAACAAAGAAAAAAGTTATACACCGAATATGAAAACAGAAAAACAAAATGTATTTTGAAGTTGCTCGTACAGTGAAAGTTAGTAAAAACGACGACTTTGCAGACAATTCAAGGTTTTTATCAAGTTAATGCAGTAAAGTGTGGTTAAAGTGATTCATTTTTGGAACTAGAAAGGTCAATTTTAAAATTAAAATAGCGATTTGAAATTGTAATGCGACACCAATTGGGTGACATTACATATTGACTGATAAGGGGTCATATTATAAAAAATCTGTATTTCTCAATCAATGAAACAAAAGTGAATCTCTTTTAATCTACTTTACTATAAAAATAATTTTCGAGTTCTTTTTTAATTGATAAATAAGGAGCCTATTTTTCTGTTATAATGGAAGATAGAATTTTCCGTTAAGATAGGTGGAAGTGTGACACTAAAATGCTTAAAATACTTTTGAACTAAAACATTTTTCACTGTATTGACTTTTGCGTAACTTCGAGAGATGTTATTTTTTCAATAACACGCCGATCAGAAGTTCTATATATTAACCTAAAATATCTAGAGAAAGATACGTATTTTTTTGTTAGTTGTTAAATAATTTTTAAATTTGAAAAGACAAAAATTTCGATAGGGCTTAGGGTTATTGCGAAGGATAGGCAAACAGAATATGAAATAACTTGGCAAGATTCAGAAGTTTAGAGTGCCTTTCGTTCCCGAACTTTAGACGTTAATCGACCAACCCATAAACCACATAACATGAGACAAATACAAATTATAGCCAACGATATGAGGATATAATCTAAAAATAGATATTTTAATAAATTTTATTATCAGAATTTTTTTCATTTATTTTTTTTAACGGTGGAATACAAAAAAATCCAAACGATAATAATCTGGATATTTTTTTGATTTCTGAAAACATTGCAATTGTTTTCATTACAACTGTACTCTACTTAGAGTGACTCTACTAGGTCGATCCGATGCCGGCTTTTGCGTCCTTAGACAATGAGATCAAACTCACGAGGAAAATGTTTATAACGCGTCAAATCAAATTCGCAAAATTTAATCACAAAAAACGACCGAATTAAAATTTTGGAAACAAATAAAACATAGACAGGAATAAAATTATGAATTTAACATGATTATTATAGTTATGTGTAAAATTTACAGTGTAAATGTTATGTGTAACATGGTCTACAAATTTTTATGCCCATGTACTGAATTTTACATTGGTCAAACAAAACGGTTCCTACAAATTCGCATTGCTGAGCACCAAAGACCAAGTAGTGTATCTCATGCCTTTTCTCATATTAACAATTGCAGTCACTATAAACAAAAAGCTAGCGAATACACTGACTAACCATTTATGGAAACCCACGCTCGCGAAAAAATGGTTTCCATAAATGGTAATGGGTTTCCATTAAATGCGTATGGGTTTCCATTAAATGGTAATGGGTTTCCATTACATGGTAATTTTGGGCAAAATTTGAAAAGTTGTTTTCAGCCGAAAAATTTTTGTGTTTTTTTCTAAATTACATGTTCAAGGATCAATTATAGCCTATAATTTATAGGACAGCCGAAATCAACAAACTTTTTAGAAGAGTTTGGACCAAATTAAACACCAAAAACAGATTTTATTTTACTGAAACATGCCTTGTTTTTCAAAAATGGTTTCCATAAGTGGTAATTCCTTGTTTTTCAAAAATGGTTTCCATAAATTGTAATGGGTTTCCATTAAATGGTGATGGGTTTCCATTATCGGGGGTTTTCATAAATGGTTAGTCAGTGTATGCTCTAAATTGCCAAAATAAGTTCACGAGTCCCAACAGAAGCAAAATTTGGATTTTTTAAGTCTAGATTTTCCGTTGTCAAGAAAGGCTTCCGTTCTGATTTTGCTCGCCGAAAATGTGAAGCTTATCAGATTCGCCTAAAACGCCCAAAAATTAATGATCAATTTAGGCTTTCAAATTATTTTGAAATTATATGCATACCGTATTTTCCATTATATTGCCGTAAAAGCGCGCTGTAGTTAAACTTTAAAAATTTCAAACCAAAATTGCTTTATGCCTTGCAGACCAAAATATTTTTTCTCTTATTATTTCCCAAAAAATGTGCGTTCTAGATTCTGAATTTCAATGAACTTGAAAAACTTTATTTATCACTTATTATCTTGAAAATGAATTAGAATAAATTCGAAACTAGTAGATATAAAATAAAAAAATGTTAAAAAGTATTATAGTTATTATGTTTAAGTCAAATTTTATTCTGATGTTTTATTTGTTTTCAAAGTTTTAATTCGGTCGTTTTTCTGATTTTTTTTGAACAATTTATTTTAATCATAAATTACTCACGGGCATTGTTTGATGTGACGATAATTTGAGCAATATCTTGAAGCCCTTCTAATTTATAAGCCTGTGCTCTATTCCACATTCCCTGTCTTTCGGTAAGTTTCGCCAAACATTCCTCAGTCAAACTTGTCGGCTTTTTCTTCATAGTATTTACCAAGCAAGTGATTCTTCGACCATGTCCTGGGGCAATATCAGAGCAGAATAATTTAATGTCAAGTCCGCAAGAATTCTGAAGAGTCAAATCTACATTTAAATCTGCTTCTGATTCTTTTATCAATTTGGCAATATATGATCTACAGCCCAAAAGACTATCACCCTAAATAGTGTTCGAAATTGGGAATCTAGAAAATGTAATTGATATCATTTCAATCAATCTATTGCAGAGCTTTGGATTTAAAATTAAATAACAATGGTTTATAACAAATCAAATAGACGAAGACTTCTCAAAAAAAACACCATTCGTTCTTGAAATGATTATGTTAGAATTTTAAAAATTTATCGTTTTTGACTGATATTCTACAAAATTCTTAGAAAGACAGAATCTCTGAAACAATTTCTGTAAATAATTCCAAAATTTTTATTTATTCAAAATAAATTTTATTTTAAATCTCAGTTAAAAATAATATTTAAAAAAATATTTTTTTATTTTAAAATCGTAGTTTTTGGAGAAAATGCAACACAAAACAATATGACGTGCTAAATCTGACTTTATTAAAAAATATTCATAAAATATATCATGAAAGACTACCGTTTTCGCTCCCTAACTGGTACAAATACTGACCTCAAAAAATCATAATTGGTTGATTTTTTTGAAATTTGAAAACCATAATAATTCGAGGCAATCTTTGAAAATATACTAAAAAAGTTATATTTTTTTTCTATAATTCTGCTTTTTTGGGCATTCATAAATACAAGCAAAAATTCAAAAAGAGCATCAAAAACTTTTACAAGTCAGAAACACACTAACCACCGCAAAAAACTTGTACCAGTTAGGAGACTGTATAGAATACTGATTCCTAATAAAAATTTACTTTATCGGAAATTTAGGATACCACTTTTTAACACAACCCTTGAGTTCTTCGTCCATGAATTTCTCCTTTAAGCATTCTATGGCGTCTTCGTGGTTATCTGGACGGCAGACGGTGTTCAAAGGAGCAGAATCACCTTTGCCGCAATGTTTACGTAATTCTGGGTCCAATTCAGCATCCGCGGACTCTTCTTTCATCAAGTCTTCGATTAAATGACCACAAGCTGGAGATAAACCAATGGCTTTACTGTCCTTAGAAGCCATGGCAAGGACAAAATTGTTTTTGAGACAGGAGATGACCGAACCCTCGAAAATGTTGACCTTTTCTTCTGTGGATAGGTGAACATCAAAGTCTTTGATCTTTTGAAATTCACCGAAGCATTTTCTAGAAAACATTTATATCAATTTTGTTTTTTAAGGAAGTAGACATCGGGAGCTGGAAACAACATAAAACTATTGGTCCCTTAGAATAAAAAAAACAATAGTGCCTAAATTTTGTGGCTAAAATTGATATTGTGACGTTATTGTGGCAATTTTTTAATCGGTGGTCATATTATAAGTTTGGAACGGCAAAATAAATTTTGCTTGACAAAGAAAATTTATATAGTTTATTGTAGAGAATTACAAATAAATCAATTTGGAAATAAAAATCACTTTCAAACCTGTCAAAAATTAAAAAAAAAAACGTTAACTGAAATTTACGAAGCAAAACTAACGTCAAAACTAAGCTACTCTAGCAATGCGATGTTCCTGCATTCGAATCTAAGAAGCCACGTATATGGTTATCTGTATGTACTGGGTTATTTATGTATTGTCAGATCGTCAAATTATACTTACGATGTGATATCATTTTTGCAGGCGTTCATCAAAATTGGGTTTAACTGGATATTCTCGGCGGTAACAAGTTGTCGAGCACGAACAGCTTTCCAGCAAGCACTTCCCATATCTTTTTCGTGCTTCAATTGCGCCAAGCATTCCACAACGTGCTAAAAAAGGCAATTTATCACAGACTTCTTACTGAAGAATTTTATTTAACCCTTGTATGTAAAGGGTCAATTAATATGCTCAATTTTACTTGAAACTATTCAAAATGATATTAAAAATCACCAGGGGAACTCTTTCTCGGAAAACTTCATAAAAATTTCACGGCGATTCCGAAAATATTGCTTCAGCATGAATGCGGAACACTTTTAAGCCGATTTTTTTAACTTCGTAGTTTTTAGTATCAATTTTGCGCACTCTATCCTGTATTGGCTTTACATGTACATCATAGACTATGCTGCATAGTGCGTTGAAACGGACGGCCTAGTAGGACTTGTTTGGGTTAAAAAGCACTTTGGCAATTCCAATTGTCCGCAAAAACGTAAGGGACAGTTTGACTTAAGGGGGTATACGACTCTGATTTGACATTTTCTAGGTGAAATATACTGAAAACTAGGAGTTCATGAGAAAAACCGAAAATGCTAATTTGTAGATCTATCCTTGATCTTGCGAAAAAATACATCACAAATTATTTTTGACCATTACACCAATAGGTACAGTATCGTAACAAGGTGAACTTTTCCAAACTGCAAAAACTATCTCCTCCCAGACGGTATATCAAATTGAGCTCAAATTTTCACAGATCACGTAACGGTAGTATGTCAATCTTTTTTCACGGGCTTTTTTTGATCCGGCGACGGAACAATTCTAGAACGCCAAATAACCGACGATTTTTCACAATTTCAGACTTCAAAATCTATCTCCTCCTAGGATATATTTGCAAAATNAAATTTTTTTTTAAATTTGACTTTGTTTAAGATTATTTTGTAAAAAATGTTTTCCGCATTCTATACTTTATTAATAAAGCATGATTAAAAATCTCTTCTAAAACACTAATTAATGCCGAGATATATTTTTGATATTCTTGAGCTTATTTCTACGACCTTTGAAGATTCATAGATTATATGAAATTAATTATAACTTATTTTGTGAGGATTTTCACCTTCGAACAAATGTGTGTACATTTGATAAGTTTGAAACTCAATTTCGATCAACCAGGTTTCATATTGTCCTCATTTTGCTCTCTAGCGGCTCTTGTAGTCACTTTGAAACATTTTAAGTGTCAATTTCAAGGCGATTCCGAAAATATTGCTTCAGCATGAATGCGGAACACTTTTAAGCCGATTTTTTTTACTTCGTAGTTTTTAGTATCAATTTTGCGCACTCTATACTGTATTGGCTTTACATGTACATCATAGACTATGCTGCATAGTGCGTTGAAACGGACGACCTAGTAGGACTTGTTTGGGTTAAAAAGCACTTTGGCAATTCCAATTGTCCGCAAAAACGTAACGGACAGTTTGACTTAAGCAAGGTGCAGGTTTGAATGTACGCTAGCAGGACTTTTTGACCAAACGCACTATACTGTATTATCTTATGGATAAGAAAACGAAAAAACCCAATTTCACATTTTAGCGCCCACTGCCCCTTTTAGCGGGTTGTTGCAGGTTTTTTTAATCATATTTTTCGTTTTTGAGCGTAGGTTGCATTATGTGATTTCATGATGGATCCGTGAATATCTTAAATGCCAGTTAAAACCGAAAATATTCAGTCATATAATAATAAATTTGAAAATAATTCATTTTTACTCACGGTCATAGATGTGGTCGATGAAGCACAATGTGTTTTGATTTGTTCTTTGCATGTTTTGATCAAGTAATAATCCACAACTGGATTTTCAGCTTGCAATTGCATATCCTGAATTTATTGAGTAAAAAGCGAAAAAGTTTTGATAAGTGAAAAAGGTAGTAGCAATCGAATGTTCTCGAAAACGGATAATCGATCGGATTCCGAATCGGAATTTCCGATTCAATAAATGCCAATTGTTTCTGTCTAGTTATCACCATA
>SCLH01000118.1:345868-357196 GCA_004367855.1 Oikopleura vanhoeffeni
CTCTAAAACGACTCGGTACATTTTTTTTAAATTTGGTATTACTCGGAGAAACATGTCTTCTCAATTTCTAGTGCAGAATTTTTTTTGATGATCGCTCCGATTTATAAAAAATTGCAGATTAGGTCAGACGGAAGTCAATTTTCATGATTTCTAGAAAAAAAATCATCGTATTGAGTTGAACGTCAGGTTGAAATTTTGATCCCTCATATTCTAGAATCAAGAAAACGTAAAAATTTCAAACTGAAACTAAATTTTCTCAAAAACGACTTGGTACATTTTTTTTAAATTCAATATAATTAGTGGATACATGTCGTCTCAATTTCTAGTGAAAAACTTTTTTTTAATCATCGCTCCTATTAATAGAAAATTGCATTTTGGTTCAACCGGAAGTCAATTTTTGGAGTTTCTAGAAATTTTTTTTTATCCGAATGTACCCTCAAATTGAAGCTACTGCAAAACTGAAGTAATTGAGGTTTATATATTTTCTCTCAAAAAATACTAAAAAAAATTTGAAAAAACTCGAAAATTTTGAGAAAATCTCGAATTTTTTTTTATGATAAGAGCAGAAATAANAAACTAGCAGAAAAAATGTGGTATTATTGGAAAAAATCATATCAAGACAAAAAATACTATAGATGGAGACGCCCAATATCGTAGAATTTGCCGATATCACCAAATTAGCCAATATCGCCGAAAAACAACCCTCTAAAAATATCAATCAAAAATACAGAAGGGTCCGGCGGATAGGTGAAAGTTTTGTCGCTCGAAACCTTCACCTATTAGCCGGATTTCACCTATCCGCCGGACGGCTGGGAAGATACGCTCTGATTGGTCAATAAAAACAAGGTCTGGAAATTCCAGACTGGAATTTATAATTTAGTTAAAGGGTAGTGAAGAATTAAGGCTGATTTTTTGCTCCATTTTTAATCACAAATGCAAAAGTGACGGTTTTGAAAACCTCAGAAACTACTTTTCGGATTATTGACTCACGCAGTATTTTGAATTAAGCTTTTAGAATGCATTTATTTGATTTTATTCGGCCAAATATATTAAATACAATTGGTCGTTTTTTTCAGATACCACGAAACGGAGTCTCTAGTCAAGCAAAATAGGCACATTTGATCTTTCTGAAATTTAAGGTCATAGAATAACTTTTTATTTTGCGTTGCGCTGCAGAGCTGAATTTTTCGATTTCCGGTATTTTACCGGTTTTTCACCGGAAATTATCGGTTTCTCCAAAACCGCTCTAACGTTTTCATGAAACTTACAAGGAAGGGTCCAAAAAAATTAAGAAATTCGAAAAAAATGTCAAAAATGAAATCTGACACCGTTGAGGGTGTCATATTACATGATTTTGCTATCTTTAGATTAATTGAATAGTTTTTTCATTAATAATAATTCTCAAATACGCCTATATTTTGGCTTTTCGAAAACGCCTATCTATTTGCCTAGGAAGTTTTGAAAAAAAACCCCTTTCTTTTGCCTTTCACCTATCCGGCGGACGTTAGGAAGGAGAAGTTTTGTCGCTCAAAACCTTCACCTATTAGCCGGATTCCACCTATCCGCCTTCACCTATCCGCCGGACCCTGCTGTAATTGACTTTTACTCTTTTTAAGCGATTCATAGAACTTTGACGCAAATGAATTGCGTGTTCGAAACATATTTCTCTGAATTTCCGAATTCGCAGATTTTTCCGTTTAAAATGTAATTGTTGAAAATTATAGCGTTATTTCTACAAGATATTTCTGTAAGACATAAGTTTAGCTTTGATTTTCAGTCAAAGTATCCTTTGATGGATTCAGAGTATCAAAGATAAACCAACTTGACAAATGGTTACCAAAAATTCCCTAAATAAACAAGAAGTCCTTGTCGTGTCATCTTGTTCAAAAAACATGATGAGAAAAGCTAAAACATGATCTGAGAGCGTGAGATTATGGAAATTTTAGGTGAAATTTGAACAACAGACTTTTTTTAAGGAGGTTCCCAACAGCATGAAACTGCTCAAAATAAATTCGATTTTGAAATATTGTAAAATAATTTGTTGGACATTCTATCAAATTAACAAATTATTACCAATTCAATGGTGTTAATCTGTTTGCCGTGGGATAAGTAGAAATCGTTTAATCAACAGTTCAATAATTTTTCCATCTGTACTTTTCGCAAAATTGAAGACTAACTAGGGCGCGCGGGGACTCTATCTGATATTTCTCTTTGTTTCGAACAAACAAATTATTTGTTTTTCTAACAATTAATCAGAATTGTTTGTTGATTCAATAATGGACAAAAATCAAAACTTATTTACTTTTTAAACAACCAAAAAATCAACCTTAAGATGACCCTAATTTTTCAAAATTTTAACAATTTTTTCAACATTTTAAAGGTGCGCGCCTCTAGAATGAAAGTGAGACTCATTTTTGGAAATTTTGCTTTCACACCAGTGTACTTACACGATTTTTTTGAGATATATAAATGCAAAACGATATAATTGAAAACTAAAGGAGCTGATCATTTAAAGGCGACACTTGTCAAAATCTAGGTTTTTGAAAAAATTCTAGAGTGCGAAAAACAAAAATCAAAATATTGGCTCTAGAGTAGTTCGTTACTGCAGCTGCACATAACATCAAGAATTTATAACTTTTTTTCGTGTTTTTTTGAAAGTGCTGATCATTTTTTAAGATTTTAAATTACCGGTTTTAAATTCGGTTTACTGGTAAACTTTTTTCTGTAAAATACCTTCAAAACACCTTTCATACCGTTGGGAACCCCCTTAACTTATTCTTTATCACATATTTTAGTTTCGCTTAGACTTGGTTAAGGTGATAGGGATAAAGATTAAAGAAAATCAATCCGATTTCTACATATTCTAACCCTCACTGTTCTTTTTAAGGGGGTGCCATAAACCCAGCAGACTGGAGTCGTTAAACTAACGAAAAACAAGTCAGAATTTTAGCTAAAGTTAGCTAAAGCCGAATTAATATGTTCAGCTGAAAAATTATTTTATTAATTAGGACAAGATTTATGAGTTCGGAGTTTTCATTCTTTGAAAGTCGTAAAAATTTCAAAAAAATTCCCCAAAACCCATTATAAGAATAATTTCCGCCAAATTTTGTCCAAACATTTTGTTCATGATCGTTTTTTTGAAATCTCTAAAAAAACTGAAAAAAACAGCCTGACTTAACTTTTTGTTCATGTGCATGTCTACATTACTTTTCTGATCTGCTGTTTTGAAAAATCATAATATTGGTTACTCTGTCATTTGTTGTGCGACTTTTTTACGAAGAAATATTATGAATTTCGCAAATTCAGTCCAATTTATGTAGTGCGTTTGAACTCTCCATAAAAATGAGGCAGAAGACATATATAAATGTCTTGGTATCTAGTAAACGACCGTCATATTCAGATAATGTAGCCGCGCGTATGCATTTCTAAATCACGATGATAATTATTTTAACACTCGTGGACACTCGTATAAGTGCCATTGGGCACAATATATTAAAATGTATTCTGGGTCAAAATTCAAAATAAGATTGGGTGTATTAGAGACGCATTTTCTTAGATAGTGATAACATCTTTAATAAAAAAACATACGATAGGTCAATTTTAATCTCAAAAGAAAGTGTTTTTCCTACTTTGGCTATTTAACCATTTCAGGGAAAAAAACTTCACTACAGAAAATCTTTAAGATGCAACACTAATAAAAGACTTTCTTAGCCGCATTCACCCGAACACATGTCAATTTAATATATCGTGGGCTTTAAAGAATAAATCGGATCGATGTTTGGGAAATGGCATTGTCCGTGAAAATGAGTTTTAGTTATTTCCCAGATATAGTTATGGGTGTTAAGAAATAATAATAATAACGTTGCAAGAAGTGACACTTTGATATTGAAAGATAAAAAATAAAAAATTAATTTCACATTTCTTACATATCGCCTGAAAAAGTACCAATCCTGCAGACTTATTGCACCCCCTTAAGCACCCCCTAGGATTTAAGCTTTCACTGTAAGATAATGAAGATGTGAGTTTAATTTACAATATTAATTCATTTGTAATTTGATTCAATAGATGAAATTCAACTTTTATATCCAGCATTTTAATAAGCCCACTCGTGCACGGCCGATGAATTTTTCAAACAAATTCGGCGATATCGGGCACTTTTGACGATATTGGCACGTTTGTCGATATATAAGGACAAAATATTTATGTTCGTAAAATAATGAGAAAACGCGTAGACGTTCAAAATGAAGTCATAAATTGAAAAGTTTTTGAATTTTTTAAGGAGTTTTACAAAACGGCCAAATGAAGTGAAATACAAAAATGTGAATAATTCCGTACTCCACCAATCGCAACCAAATTAAAATCCAAAAAAATAAATTTGGGAATTTATATCTTGAAATACGACGTCATTTGTAAATTTATAATAAAAACTTCAAACACCCACACAATTTCGGCGATGTTGGCTCTTACGGCGATATGGGCACCGGCAGGAATGTAGCTGAAAATCGTGAAATTGCGTAGGCTTCTTTCGGTGATATTGAGCCGATGATATGGGCTCCCTGTATGTTATGTCCTAAATTTTGATGGTTTAATTTCAGGCTAATTTTTACTAAATCGAAATTTTTGTTCTTGGTTTCTTTGTAAGAAGCTCAAAAATTCAAATTACATTTAAATCTTAAAATTTGAACAGTCGTGAGAACTACGCCGTGACATTACGCATGAGGAGGAAGATTTTTTCTCTTATCACCAATATACTAAGTAGAAATCTATAATTCTGCCCTTATTCCCTATCACTCTGTTAAAGGATAAAAAAACTGTTCCGGCATTGCAGCGGTAATATCATCAAATTGCTTTGTTGATTTTTGTCTTCGGGTGGTCCTCGAGTGGATTCTAGCGTCACCCGCCACAAAACCTTCTGAATGCATCACCGGTTCAATCACCTGATTATTAACCTTGGAAGCTCCAAATTGATTATTCGGCGAGGCTCGCACCACTTAGTGGGGCGACTTTGGGCCTTCATTCGAATAAACTTCATTTCTAAAAAAGCCGTGAATTTCTTAATTTTGTAAAATAGTCAAACAGCAGTATCAATTAGATTTTAAATTTTATTTTATCGCCGAAACTGGGCAGCAAAGATTGGACTTTGATCCTTACTTCTCATTGAACAATTTTTCAAAAACATTTCTTTTTCTTTGTCGCACTCCTTAAGACCTTGGCTTGCACAATTTTGTTTTCGATTTTGATCTTCTTCCGTTATCTCATAAATAGACGATTAAAAAACGCGGAAAAAATTTGTTTTGTCAAAAATTGTTGAGATGAAAAATGTTTCCGTTATCACCGAAAACAACCATTCATAAAAAAAATTGTTCCATTTTAGAACAAAGACTCAATTAAAAAAACTTCATCGATTTGTAATTAAAAAAATGTCGAAACTGAGCAGCAAAATTTGGGTTTCAACTTACTTGCCATCGAAACTAAAGATTACATATCATTTCTTTCTCTATTCTTTACTAATTCTGACCTTGGCTTTCACAATTTTATTCGATTTTTATTCTTTTTTTCTCATCAAAGACGACTTCAGCGCGTTGATCAAACTACAAAACAGTTTGCGCGTGTAAAAATCATTTTTGAGGAATGAAATGTATCCTTAGTTAAATAAATTCCGAGCTTTTTAGCACAGCTGAATCCAAGGAGTTATCGCCGATCGGGCCAGCTGATCGCTTAGCGTGGCATGAGTAAATCAAGCATCTGTTGATTTTTTTCAGCATTTTCGTTTTAGATCTGTTTTCAGCAGCTAGAGGGCGTAAATGTCGGTTATTAAGATAGTTTTTGCCGATTTGATCATTCAATGACAACTGCCTTTTTACAGAGGAGGACTGAAGATTTGTATAACTACTTCATTATTTCAAATAAATAGAAGTATTTTATTCCAAATAGTTAAAACACGTTTGTTATAATTTACCGCTAGACTTCAAAATATGATCTCGGCGTAAGCCAACTTTCTGACAGTGTTGCCGTAGCTTTCAGTTGACCTACTTTCGAACAAATCGCAAGCATATTGAAATCCACTCACGAAAATAAAAAAGTTCGATGGTGGAAATTAAATTTTATTTTTTTTGAAGTACTCAACGATTCCTAAAAACTCAGTCCTCAGATTTTATTATCGTTTAACTGTCTTGAGCAGCACACATTTCAGAGTCCTAGATATTTAAACTGCCATGTTTGAATTCCTCGTGGGAAACTCTATGTTGGGTTTGATCAAAATTCCAGGACTTTTTTTCATCCGATTTAAGCAGATTCAATTTTTCGCACCACTTAGTGGTGCGGGCTTCCAAGGGTTAAAGACTTTAATTTCTGACCCACAATAAACATCATTACAAATTGAATCATAAGGATGTGGGCGACGATATCTCAGCTTCACGTATGATACTTTCGATACACCTATGTTGTAGAGAATTTTCTGCCATTTTTTACTAATAACGATTTTTTTGGTTTGAGTTTTTCAAAGAAAAGTTGGTTTTTCGGGAGTTAATTAATGGTTAATTAAAGGGTACTCAACGGTTTTTGAGCTTTTAGATCGGTCTCAGAAGGAAACGAAACAAGTTATCGAATTCTGAAAACCCTAAAATGAGGATCTATTCTTTTGCTCTCGACCGAAAGTAAAATTTTTTTATGCGCACAAGTGGGAGTCGAGTTCTAGGACACTGATTGATTCATGTCTTTTATCTCGGAAACGGGCTCAATGGATTGATGAAAGTTGTAAGAACAACGGTTTTACTTCGTCGACAGTAATCGAATATTTGCCCAAATTTCGATCGGACTTGATCTAGATTTTGAAACCGTATTTATGATATTTTAGGATTGAGCTCATTTTCTCAAAACGATTCGGGCGAATTTTTTTAATTAGGCATTATCGGGAAGAACATGTCTTCTCAATTCAGTTAAATTTATTTATAACATCGCTCTTATTTATAAATTGCATAGTAGTTCAGCCGGAAGTCAATTTCTGATTTCTATAAAAAACATTCATCATTGAGTTGAAAGTCCACAATGAAAGCTCATAGTCACTGGAGAAAATTGTGCTACGTAGTTGAATTTTGATCCCTTATTCGGATCAGTGAACGTTAAAATTTAAAACTAAACAATTTTAGATACAAATAGATACATGTCTTCGCAATTCTAGTGTGACTTTTTTATCATTGCTCTCTTAATAGAAATGCATTTTGTTCAACCGGAGTCATTTTCGAGTTTCTGAATATTTTCATTCAATTGTACCGAAAGTACCCTCAAATGAAGCTACTGCAAAACTGAGTTAAAAGGTGCTACTCACATTTACTTATTCCGAATTTTTTATTAAAATTGAGGTTATGTATTTTTTCTCAAAAATACTTAAAAAATCTGATAAACTAAAATTTTGGAGAAACATTTCGAATTTTTTAGATAGAGTAGAAATGCATTTTGTGGCCTTCCTAAGGCTATTTGGTGCAGTTATTATGTCCTAACCTGAATTAAAAACCTTGAGTACTTAGTACTTAGTTTTTAGAGTTCCAAACTTTGAGCGCGTCGCATTAAATACTCAAAAAATATCGAAACACTCCATTTAGTTTCCGGCAAAACGATCTAAAGTGCTTTTTTAACAACTGTTTGAGCAAATTGCGATCAATCCAAGACAACAAGTATCTTCTAACACTCATTTGAGACGTTTTTATTGACAAAAAATTGAATAAGACAAAATTTTAAATTTCTGGCTTCATTCAGTTCCGGAGTTTTGAATTTAGCATACTACACAAAAAATGAAAAATTCTGAGTCACCTCGAAAATCATTCTTTATGAAAAACGGCCAAAATGATTTGGACCGGTAATACGACCGTACGATCATAAAACTTCTGGTTATTTTTTGAAAATTCAAGCATATTCGTAAGTCACTACGGTAGTGTCACAACGAGAAATCACTGAATTATCAGCGACAGACGTTGAAAATCACGAATGGCGTGGTACTGCCTTAGGTTAATTAAGGTGGCGATTTGAGATTTCCAGAAACTTTTTGTTGCCCTATCTGTAAAGAATTTGTCACTGGTTTTTTAATCGCCAGGTTTTTTCGGAATTTGATTTTTTCATAAGTAGGTTCAGAAAATTTAGTTTGATTTCGACAAAAACTAGAATTCAACAGTCGTTCCTGGACTGGAGAAAAAAAATCAAAAGAGGGGCTTCATTTGAACCTTAATCTAGGCTTTGCGGTGAATTTGATGTATAAATTGAAAATTTTCCATATATTTACGGAGGAGAAGACGTCGGCGCGAAGCTCCCAAATAAGCTGTTTTGACCACTAGAGGCAACATTTTCAAAAAAGGGCTACATTTGGTGATGTGCACTTATATATTTGAAAATTGGATTTTTGATTTTCTTAATTAATAATTTCTCAATGTGGAGGAGATTGATAAAATAAGTTTAAATTTTATTTTCGAGCAACGGCCAAATATTTAGTCACGTGCGATCAAATCTCCCTTTTACAAAAAAATGGTATTTAAGATTAGTATAATAGTATAAATTATACTAATAGTATTGTAGAATACTAACAAAATTCAAATTGTAAAATTTAACCTTGTTTTTTAATCAAGAATTCTCCCAATTAATGTCTTATAATTTTACTAAAAAAAAGTTCAAAAATTACAAACATCACATAATGTGATTCACATTCTGTTTATTAAACCTAGCTAATATTAATCTTGTACTAGAATTTCATGTGACCCAACTTTCACAAAATCCTTCTAAAATGCATCGTAAATGTAAACTAATTAAACATCAAAAATATTTGTCAAAACAAATATATGTCAAAAACTCAGCCGAAAACCTTGTTTTTAAGGCATTTTGGTTTCTTCAGATTAAAACGTTCTCTCAGCTTGAGAATTTCATACTATCACCAACCAAAAGGCAACTTTCGTAAATAAGCGGCTTGTTTAGACACCAGGAAATATCTATAATCCGCTTGATGTTTTTGACTGTTTTCGGGCATCGAAGAAAAAGAGTTTTTGGCTTTAACTAAGAATTTTCCAGTGAAATCAGAAATACCAGAAACAAAATAGAAAATACAATAAACCAGTAAAATTTCGATTAATTTGTTCATTGTGAATAAAACCAGGGCAGCCTGTTTTTTGCCTTTGTGCATCAGTTAATTTTGCAACAAGGACAATTGTTTAATAAGCATTTACAATATCAAAAATAATGCTCGTACGTATTTTTCTTCTTTCAGAGATTTGCGTCAAAACATGAAATGCGTCATAATACTATGGACTTCTCAACATTCGAAATACAACCTTCGCACATTACTCATGTCACATGATTCATATGTGGTCAAAAATAAAATAGAAATAATGTGGTAGTAATTATGCTTTGACACACACATGAGTAATGTGCCTAGGTTGTGATTTCACTGTCGAGTAGTGATGATAGTTATGATGAATTTCATGTTAAGAATTTCATGTTAAGAANAAATGATAAACTGGTCACGCAATTTATTTTCGATAAAAATATCCGGACTTCTCAAATGTGAGAACTCGATTTCTAATTATTTTTCTATTCTGAGAATGTTTTATAAAAAAATAACAATTTTGTTCAGAAAGCAGGGTTCTAAATCTATCACTTGAAAAACATTACAATTAAGCATTTTAAGTGTTTTAAAGACCATAAATATTGCAAACCAAAACATTGTTCACCTAATATTAGATAGGTTCATTCTTGTTAGTTCTGATTTTGTTTCTCATATTTTTTCCTCTAGAGATAAGCTGATTTTTACTAGTTGTTAGGTTTTTAAAAGGCGGCGATTAGAGTGTAACCCTTCAGTCGTAATCTGTTTGATATTTACGCTTTTCGACAAAGTTGAAAACATTTTTTTTTAATTTAATGTTTGGCCAGAAATTTACTCAGTGACAGAAAGGTGACTTTTGCGTCTAATCGGATCTTGCGATTTAAAAAATGAAAGTTGTTTCGATTACAATTATTTAGATAATCTCCAAATTACCAAAACTCAAAATATTGTGGATAGACATAATCTCCAGCTTTGATTTTTAGAATAACGTTGCGGAAAACTGCTTTATTACGCGAAAATAAATAACGGCAAGTCCAAGAATCGAACTCACTCAATTTTATATGATGAAATTATACAGTCACCTTATTCGACCCAAAATGCACCGAAATATTTATTAGCAATCTTTATTTAAGTCCCTCAGCTTTTTTCAAAGAAACAAGGATCCTAGACCTTACATCGGAAAGTTTTGAGATTTTGTGAAAATCCGGAAAATTGTCTGAATTTGAGTGTATAGGAGCTGTTTTTTTCGATTTTTGCTTCAGGGGTCAGCAATCTGGTTGAATGTGCCGAAAAAAGGTGTTTTTCGACGTTTTGATAAAGGCTTTCTCTGTGAAAATGCAAGAAACGTCATTTTCGGAATGTAACAAGCCCAAGGGTTGGTGAACATCGTATAAAAAGTACTTTTTTCGAATTTCGACCTAATTGGCTGTAAATTGACAAAAAAGTGCGCGAAATCGACAATTTTGAATATGAAAGTGAGAATCAGAAAATTTAAATGCCACCAAAAGATTTCTGGGGTATGGTTTGCTGGAAACGGTATTAGCAACTATGGTCTGATTTTGAACACAGCGGATTCTAGAAAAAAATTAAANTGTTCAAAATCAGACCATAGTTGCTAATATTGTTCCCAGCAAACCGTACCCAAGAAATCGTTTGGTGGCATTTAAATTTTCTAATTCTCACTTTCATATTCAAAATTGTCGATTTCGCGCACTTTTTTGTCAATTTACAGACAATCAGGTCGAAATTCGAAAAAGTACTTTCTATACGATGTTCACCACTCCTTGGGCTTGTTACATTCCAAAAATGACGTTTCTTGCATTTTCACAGAGAAAGCCTTTTATCAAAACGTCGAAAAAACACCTTTTTTCGGCACATTCAACCAGATAGCTGGCCCCTGAGGCAAAAATCGAAAAAACAGCTTTTATACACTAAAACTCAGACAATTTTCCGGATTCTCACCAAATCGCAAAACTTTCCGATGTAAGCTCTAGGATCCTTGTTTTTTTGAAAAAAGCTGGGGGACTCGTGTTTAACCGCGGTTAACCAAATGATTGGTGGGAGTGGTACTAAACTGTTTAACCCTTGGAGGCTCCGGACTATTTTCAAAAACCCCTGTAGATTAAATACCAGATATTGCAGGTTGCTTCTGAATGATTCACTTTTTAGGAATGAATTTTCTGAAACTGCTGCATTTTCAATTTTAGTCCTGGCGGCTCTAAGTAAATTTTTATTTCTTTGAAAGT
>SCLH01000118.1:363171-380031 GCA_004367855.1 Oikopleura vanhoeffeni
ATACAAATCACCGGATTACTTTTTTCAAGAAAAGATGAATTTAATAAATTACTACCGTACCCTGAAGGGCTGACCTACAGCAAATTTATGCATGCGTTTTGTTGAATTATATATTTTTTAATACGCAAAACCGGAACGTATAAAACAGCGCATTAGGATTGGCTTTGGCGTAGTCCATTATTCTCTTCCAATGAGCGATATTATTTCTTTAACTTAATTGGAAAATTACTTTAATGAAAATTCATTAAAAAATTAAGGAATATTTTGCATTGGTCAAAGATATTGTTACGATACCTTAGTGATTTTGTGATAAAAATTCAGTTGCAAAATTATTTAGAAAAAATAAACGGATATGAATCAATAGCACTCAGTTTTACAGTTTGAGAATATGGTAAATAATAAATTAAAATTCTTTAGATATGGAAACTATTCATTTGACAACACTAAATCAAATTTAGAAAAATTTCAAAAAAAGATTTGAACTTACAGTGTTCACTAATTATACAGATCCATTTAGCCGCAAAGATACAAAAACAACAGCGCTATTTTTACTCAGTTACAAAGAGTACGAGATTTAGCTTCATCAGATGACGAACAATTTTCAAAAGTCTCCATGAACTAAAGAATTAATTTATTCTAGAAATAATTACTCATCTTGGTTAGTTGAAAGAAAAATAAAACGTTCCTCTAAAAATTTTAGAAGAAACCTCCCCGACCTTGAAAATGCTCTATACATTTGTTTTAGACTATATTCACCTAGAGTGGAATTCACGCACAAAAAACTAATAAATAAAATAAAAAAGTTTGCACCATTGAGATAAATTCATGTTTTCGGCAGTTATCAAAGTTTCCCAATTATTACTCACATACATTTTAAACCAAACTGACATATTTCGATACATTCAAATGCAGTATATATAAATTTTACTTGTAGGTTTGTAACTCGCTATATATAGGACCAAACAAAAACGCCCGTTATCAGTACCGGGCGCGAGACATCAACAAGCAAGTCAAAAGCGGCCGAAAAATAATCTTTTCATGGTTGTATCACCATATTTTCTAGCTGTAACATGTTACAAATCGATTTGGAATTTCTTGGAACCTTTAAAAACATTTTAAGGACCCATTGAAAATTACAAATTTTCCAATCAAGAAACGAGTTTTATAGAACCCATTTAAACATAGTTCAGAAAAATTCCGATCTTAACTGAACGGTTGCAACCGAAGCATATCACATTTCGAATAAACAGACCAAAGCTGAATGATCAACCCGAATCGCGAAATATTTCAAACTATTTTGGAAATGAAATAAACTCCAAAAAAAAATTGGACATGTTTAATAAATTTTTTAATGTCAAGCCCACCACTGTATACAGTACACAAATTAAATAGATTAATCTATCATATTAATTAAGCAAAATAATGGTCATGTTTTAAAAAGTGACTGTATACAGTATTAAACATTTATTTTCTGATCAAATTGTATAAATTTAGGCATTTTTCTAGCAATCTCGAAATTATTACTTTGAAAGGTTTACTGTTTATAAAATTTTTAATGAAAAACAGCTTAAAATGAATTAGAAATAAATTCGAAAAGTTTCGCAAAATAATGAGAATTAACATTGTTTTGAGTTAAGATTCCAAATTTTGGCTATCAGTGACCAGATTTCGAGTTGATGCAGACCACAAAATTCAATTCAAACATCGAGATTCTTGGTGAATGATGGATTACCGTATTTACTCAACTTTTATCTATTTTCCATTCGACCAAGGACATAAAAAACAAAAATTTCCCGAGATAAATAAAGTCATTATTTTTTTATTTTTGAAGACGGCGGTTGTTATGCATAAATAAACTAAGAATTAAATGCAAGTTATACACTGTTTCAAAAATGATATTGGTCGCTGGTTAGGATTGATAAACTTTTCTTTCCAGAATTGTTTTTTAAATACCCCTTTGAAAAGTTATTATAATAGACCAATAATAAAAAATTCATGTATCTTCAGAAATTTCAGCGAAACGGCGAAACCAGGAATTTTTACCATTTTGACCTATGAAATATCCATGTTCAGACAGGAAGACCCACTTTTAAAAACGGAAATATCTAAATAGATACACTATGTATAATTGAGTTTTTTAAAACACCGTAATCATCTGAGCCAATTTATCATGTTTGATTCAGTTTCAATAATAAAATTAGCCTCTGCGTCTTCCTATAATTTTTTTGGGTCGATAGTTAAATTATTAATTGAGATTTTGCAAATGGCAAGTTTTATAATCTCAAATTCCAGAATTTTTGCCGGATCCAGGATTATTTATTATCGAATTCTTTCGGAATGATATTTTATTGTGTTTTTATTGCCATGGACAATGAAAATAATTGCATTTTTCAAAATTTTTTTGCGGGAAATTTTATATTTTAATTTTACTTATATGGTTGTATGTCCTTTACCTTGAGCTTGGAGTTTTGCCAAATTTGGAGTCCTAAAATGTTTGTGTCAGGTCGTTCTAACTTGAAATAAATACATTTATTCATTAAACTATCTACATCAATTTTGTACTGCTAATTTTCTTATTGAATTAATTAGTATATTGAAAAATATTTTTGTAAATGATTATCGAAAAATAAAAAATCATGCTAAATTTTATATGACTTATAATTTACTAATAATCTTGTACTTAAAAATGTTTACTAATAATTTTACTTAATAATTTTTGCTAATAATTTTTATAACTAATTTTACTAATAATTTTTACTAATTAATTTTTACTTATAATTTTAACTAATATTTTTATTAAGTAATTTTTTACTAATATTTTTGTAAAATTTTTACTAATACATTTTACTAATTATTTTTACTAAATTAATTTTAAACTTTATAATTTTAACTAATTATTATTTAATAATTTTTATAAAATTTTCACTAATAATTTACTAATAATTTGTAACTAATAATTTTTATTAATAATTTTACTAATAACTTTACTAATAACTTTTACTAATAATTTTAACTAATATTTTTATTAAATAATTTTACTAATAATTTTTACTAATAATTTTTACTAATAAATTTTAACTAATAATTTTTATTGATAATTTTACTAATAATTTTTACTTAATAATTTTTACTAATAATTTTTACTAATAATTGTTATTTAATAATTTTCCTTATAATTTTTACTAATAATTTTTTACTTAAAATTTTTAACTAATAATTTTTACTAATAGAATTATACTTAAATTTTTACTTAATAAATTTTACTAATTAATTTTCACTAATAATTTTTACTAATAATTTAACTAATAATTCTACTAATATTTTCCTAGTAATTTTTACTTATAATTTTTACTTATAATTTTCTTCAATTTCTTCACAAAAAAATTGTCTGAAATGCTGCTTTCTAGGATTTTTAAAAACCGCTCCTTAGGCTCTTATTTTAGCCTCGACATGGTGACAGGCTACTACCATTTAATAATTGATTAAACTCTCAGCCACCCTCAGGCGCTGCAGCGACCTTGATGACTTTTAAACGGTTTTTTCGACTCTATGGATACATAATGGGATTCATCGTCGACAAGGAACGCCTAAAACTTTTTGTGCTTTTTTGAACATTATGTGAAGTTACACTAACAAAAAATTTTTAGACTTTCTCCCATTTGCAATATAGTCAAAAAACGATCACGTGACCGTATAAAATTGAGAATAAGATATTCTCAAAATGCGTGAAAAAAATAAGTTTGTCTCTGTATTACACAGCTTCGTAATGGAAATTGACTTCTGATTACCGAACACTTAGCCATTATTCTCAAAAAAAATATTTTTTGTAATTAAACTTGTAATTACAAGCAGGTATTACCTGCGAAAAATTTTCAATTCTCTCGAAAAATAATTAGCAAATTTCTTTTTATAAAGTTTGATAAGGTACAGGGCGTAAAGGTTTTTTTTTTGAAAATTTTGACTGTATTACAGTATTTATTTTTTGCAAAAATTTTTCAAATCACCAAATAAACCTTTCATCGTAATCAGAAAAAAAAAAATTTTTCCATTACATCCAAAGCCCAAAAAATGATCACGTGACCGTATATTCAAGAAATAAAGTCGGTCAAAATAGTACTGTTTTTTTCAAAAAATGCTTTAATCACTTTTTGAAATAAGTTAAGATGTTCATTGGGTGTTTTTAAGAATTTTTTTACATTACACCAAAGTCCAAAAAAAACCACGTGACCTTGAAATTAAGAAATAAGGTATTAGTTTAAGTACACAAATGGTACTCAAATTACGCCGAAAAAATTTGTGGGCTAATAAACACCTAATTTAAGAGTTTTGAACAAAATAATATTTTCCAAAAAGGTCACTTGATCTTATTTTTTCATAAAATGAGGATTTATTTATGACATATTTCAAATCTTATTTTTGGATTATTTCCTCACATAATTTTATTCAGACTTTGGTTCATTTCACCAAATGAACTGGAGTACGGATTCTTTGAGTTATATATGGGTTAACATTTCTCAAAAAGAATGATTCCGACCATAAAAAACAAATTTGGAGCTTCCAAGTGGTAACAATTTGAGTATGAAAAAACAACCTTTCGGGCTTTGAAACGCGCTATAAAGGTTAATTTATTATTGATTTTTGTTGTTATTATACCGATAGCGTTACAAAAACTCAAAGAATCCGTACTATAAATGTATGCACACCAATTTGGGTACGGAAAGCACGGGCGTGCTTAGCGTATCCAAATGGGTGCACTAGACACCGACTCAAAATAGCACTGATGATGACAACTTGATTGTCAAAATATATATGTTATAATAAATATTCACTTTATTAGAATAATTTTGCCGTTCCTAGTAGGACAATCCGGGACCAGGAACTTCCTATCTTATCCTAATTTTACCATAAAACATAAATTTTAACCATTCAACCATTTCAAACGATAAAATACTCAATGGAGTAAAGTAGGAACTGCAAAACTTTATTCTGCTACACATTTTTTAAAATATGTTCAAATTGTAGCCCTCTGAGGACTGCCCTCGAGCTCAAACATAGGCAATTTTTAAAACGGTTTGTCATTTTGAAGCAGTAACTGACCACTTTCAAAAAAGTTTCTACTGAACGTATTTTTTTTCAAGAAGTACAATTAAATGATAATCAAAAGAATGTTTAACGAAAATTTTTGCTGTTCCTACCTCACAATAGAAGATAAAAAAATTTAATCACACCGAAATTTTTGATGGAACTCGGCCGATTTTCTACTTTTGGTAATGAAATTATTAATAAAAATGACAAATCATAGTTTTTCACCCGCAAATTAAGTGCTTCTGATCGCAGATTGCTTGAATATTACGATTTAAATAATATTAGATTTCAGCTAAGTTTAGCACTAATTCGAATTGTCATTTAAAACATGATGACTTAGCAATCGCGGCAAATTCTCTTCATTTTTTGGTTTTTCACTTTTGCGTTTTAGTTTATTTTATGTTTTCACAAACAAACTTCTTTTTTTAATGGTGCAAATTTTGAATCATTTGAATCAAATTTTTTCGAAAAAATAAAGCGGTAAATTGGGCGTAAACTATTTTTGTCCAGGCCATGCAACAAATCACCTGAGGTTTTTCACCTTGCTTAGTTTCCAGCGGAGATATTAATACAGCATAAATATTTTGTTTACGGTTAATGTTATCGCAAAATATCCGAGGGAAGCAAAATTATTTGTGTATAGACACGTTTTCATTGCAAAAAATATGCTTCCTAGGATGGTTTTTCCTATGATGGGCCATCATTTAGGGACCATCATTGATGGCCCGTGACTAATAAAAAATATAAATTTGAAATAAATGAGCAAGAACGAAACACCTCGTGATTTCGAAGAAGTTTTGTGCAAGATAGCTCGTCATCGATTGATTTCTGAAAATTTCTCAAAATTTAAAAACTTTTGGTAACCAAAATTTGGTTTGACATTACGATTCGTAATTTACGAATCGAGAAAAATAATATATCAAATCAGATAAAGTGATGATTGTAAGAATCGTCCTGAATTGAAAGTATTGATATCGTGAAGGTTTTTAGATGCCCATGAAATTTGAAAATTTTTGCATAAATTTCATTTCTCGAACAAATACAAATCAAAAATTTGTAACCTTGGAGCCTTCTAGCGGAAGAACCTATTTTCGAATAAGCAGCACGACAATATGGACAATTTTAAGTTAACTAATTGCATTTTTACCCGATACTACGCGGAGCTCTGTGAAAAAAGTACCTTTATTGCTTTGAAAATAAATTTTCTTGCTTTTTAGCAATTCAATAAAAATAACTGAGTTTCAAAAATTTAAACTACCGTTTTTTCAAGAGTATTTTACGATAAATAAATTCTAAAAATAATAACCTTATAAGTGATAACTTATAAGTATTAATAAGTTATTACACTCAATTTTTGCTTGTGAGGCTTACAATGTAAGCTCCCTTTTAACTCAACACTTTTTCTAGTTAAAACGTAACGAATTTAGAATAAAGACCGGTGATTGGTCAGCTACCAATCGGAACATTTTGCCTTTCGGCTGGTAGATGGCGCTAGCGTCTAAAACAAACTTCGAGGAATATCTCCGCGTCGATTTCGATTCTGACTTATGAAATCGTTTAACTGGAAAACCGCTAAAGTGCTTTAAATCGTGAATTTTGTAAATTCACAGTTTTCTGTCATAATAGTAAATATATTAAGCAAGTTTTAAGCCGAGCTAAGTCGCCCAACGTTTAGAAACGTACTCGAATGAGCTCTCTTTCGTCTAATTTCAGCCCAAAATAGATCAACAAAATATTTGATCGTTTTTCAAGATGTTTCAGTTTTTATGCGAATAACATCACATTTTGGTCGAGGGTTGAAAACGCAAATTATTGTAAATATGTGATAAACATCATTTGATAGAGAATTTGGAGGAAAATGTGAATATAGCAGTTTATTCTGCATTTAACAGGAGGAATTCGAAGTTCAAAACATAATAATCAAGAAAGTCACTTAATTGATCTTATGGTCGATTTCCAAGGTAAATTTTGAGGAAATACCCGAATTTTTATGCAATGCAGAAATATTTAATTATTAAAGTTTTTTAGAAAAGTTCTCTTATACGCAATAAGAACTTAATTTTATACTCAAATTTGATCAAATTACCTCGGACAGCCCAATGAGTTTGATTTTCAGAATTTGAAATGGCATAACAAAATGCGGTCCAATTTTTAATTACTATTCATTTAGCTAATTGTTTATACAATTTTCTTAACATGCTTTTCAGTAATTATTTTTTATTTCAAGAACCACAATAACCTTAGAAATTAACTTGGTATCCCATTAGGATGGGTGAACCCAGGGTGAGCAATGAAGGATTTCCTATATAGCACATTATTCAGAAAAATTCGAGGATGCCATTCTGTGTCAAATTTTGAGGAGGTTTTTTTTTGAAATTTTTTGACATAAATTTTCAAAATTTTGGTGTTTCCTCATTGGCTGAAAAAAAAATTTACTCAAAAGTGATTTTTGACCCCAGAAATGAATTTTTGGGGTAAAACTACTTTAGAAGACATTTTTTTTTATGTCGATTTTATTTCAAAACTGGCAGTTTTTAGGGTTTGAAAATCACAAAAATCGGCATTTTTTCACAAAATCAATTTTTTTTTGGAAATTTTGAAACCATGTTCACCCCAATTTTTAGTAGATGTTGTAGATCCATGATTGATTGACATAAAGAAAAAAAAATATTTACCCAATGCGTCATTTTTATTCATTTTTGGAAAAAACTGAAAGAAGGTTTTTTTACCCAAATTCACTTATCTATCGATCCCATTGGTCGTTTGGGTCATTTGAAAACCTTCAAAATCCTCATTCCTCAGGTTCACCCATCCTATGCCCCATATCATAAGTAGGCTAGACATATAGGTAGAGGGTCTTTCTTCACGCTTTTTTGTGTGAAGAAAAACCCCGGTTTTCTTCACGCATTTTTTAAAAATTTCTAGATAAAAATATTTTCGATGAAAAGTTTTATTTTATTTTTATGTACGTTTTAAAAATAGAAATCAGTAAAAATTTGGATATGTCAGAAAAACTGCAAAACACAACCCTTTATTTGGGCTTTATTATGGGCACGAGTTTACCTAACCCTAATTCTAACTCTTTCAAGATTGGATTGTATTTTGTGTATATATAGAAGATTATTGTGTACACTTAGGGCATGGCAAAAATTATATTCAGGAAAAAACCTAGAGTTGGTAACGAAAAAAATAATGCTTTCACCCAAGCTCTTTTTCCTGACAAACAGTTTTCATGATTTTGTACGTGGTACACGGGACACAATCTTACTAACTCAATTTTAACCCGTTTAGCATTTAATTTACAATTAACACTTAAAATTCATAATAAATCAATAAGTAATTTGCAAATGCTGCTGAAGAAAAACTCAAAAACAAGGTTTTCTTCACGCACGTTGAAGAAATTCTTAAACGATTAGGTTTTCTTCACCAGCGCCGTCGGCACAGAAAAAACACTTCTCAAAAACGTAGGTTTTCTTCACGCGCGTGAAAAAAATTCTTAAAAACGTAGGTTTTCTTCACGCACAATGCGTGCAGAAACGCCCGAGACCGACATTTAAAATCAGTATTTTTTTCAATCATTCAGAAAAGTGTGAAATTATATCTATCTATGATTATACTTATCTAGATTTGTTAAGTGCATGTCAAATAACGTGATATCGTTCTGAAACAACCACCAAAATATTTCTGATGACTTATCGTGACTTATATTCACATGATAAAACTTATGCACACTCTTTAGCGCCTTGTGTGAACAAGTTAACTACAAATTGTAGTATTATACTAATCAAAGGGTCCTCACTTGGGATAGGTTACCTTTAGAACTCGTAAGTTAGCAGGTTGTGAAATCTCCGCGGTCGGTTTAATCATTAACACAGGTGAAATTTTCATTTTTATTCATTGTGCAAGAAAATCACATTTTCTGAGTTCAAATAACTTGGAAATTTTTTATTATTATAGTAGTAGAAATTATTATAGTACATCCAATTTTTTGGTGACAATTTAAAAAACTTCACATTGGCTTGAAAAATCAATAAGGTTTGATTTGAATTACATTTAAATTACATTAATGGAGCATGAACTGTAAGATTCTTGTTTGGTTAAAAATCCTTGAAATTAACCACCCTGGCGTTTTCTGGCGGTAGAACCTATTTTCTCATAACCGCAAGACACTAATCGGTTTAATTTTTTTTCTTGTTTAATAATTTATTTGTGTTTCTGTGCAGTGTAAAATAGGAATGTTAATTGACTATAAGAAAAAAAAAGCAGTAAAAAAAGAAAAAAAAGGAATGATTATTTCTTATCTCTGTATTAGTCCAACTATGTATGTAAAGAGGAAAAGAATATAAAAATTCAGTATAATATTTTTAGTTTTATAGTCTATGTTAAGCCAATAGCAACACCTGTTTTGATCAACGAAAATTGGCCAAAAAATAATTTCTAAACAAATTCAAGCTATTTTTAACAATCTAGCCACTTTACTAAAAAAAATGGCATTGGATTCCTTTTCCACTTTGTTCTAAATTTTATTTTGATTTCAGACCTTTTTCACGTTAAATAATCTAAATATTTTAAATTTGTATTTCGAATTCTTGGATTATTCGATATTTCCTATTTTTTTTTAGTTTATCGTAAATTTGTGATAAAACATAAACCGCGCATAAATTACTTGATTTTTGTGAACATAAATGATATGAAATAAGAAAAAATGAAATAATATTTTATGCAAATCCCGAGAATGTCCTACACTCTCTTATCACTAACAAAGCATAATTTCGGCAAAAACAGGATAATAATCAACCCATGTCCGACCTATTTTGAGAATCTTAAGATGAGCCATAATTAAGGGTCTCCGCTCTTTTAACTTTATTTATTCTTTCTTCAGATGACTGTCTCTTGCAAATGAAAGGGGATGACAACTGAGCCAGATTTGAACGGCAAAATTTTTTCCTTAATTTTAATCAAAAGTTTGTATAAATTGTCATCACTTGTCAGAGAGTCATTCAATTAATAGAAAAATGGATAAAATATTCACTGATCGGAAAGTCAAAAGTCTTGATATTTATCATACAGTATAATTCATCATAAAAAGTCAAAAAAAAATTTTTTCGGCTACGGTACTACTGCTGTACAATTTGCTGTAACACCCTATACGGTAGCGGAAAAACTTCATAATTGCACAATGTGTATAATAAGCACTTTTTTCTAACTGAAACATCTTATTGACACTATGAGAATGCACAAAAATGATTTTGAAAGTGAAAGAGTCTGGGGAAGGTAATGAAAGCTCAAAGTAAAAACCATATCTATGGAAAAAGACTGTTTTTGTCGTCGTTACTAAATATATTCAAATCAGCATTTTTGTGATGAGTTTTGCTCAATTTGCAAAATTATGTCTCGGGATATTTTTATCCAGCTCAACAATTTCTGATCCAATTAGTTTATTGATAGGAACGCTTTTCAAACTGTTTACTGGCAAAAGTCCAGAATTTTAACTCTAACCCAAAACATAAGGAAATCCTAAGACCCCTCCTAGCCACTCATGAGGCCGCTTTTCAGCACGCACTTCTCAGATTAACCAAAAGGTGTTAAAGGATATGGAAGCTATTAAAAATATTCCGAGAAAGCAAATTTATAAAATTACCAAAAAAAAATGTTTTTTATTACAAATTCGAAACATTAAAATCGTATGCAGCATTGCAGGATAAAGCAATTTTGGAATATTTTTGGTAAAATAATTCCCCACAATCTATTCATACATTAGTTTTGAATTACTGCCTACGCATTTAGTTGACCATTCAGGCAATTTGGTCAGAAAAAAGTCGGAAAATACGATTTTTTTGATGTTTCATCTGGCAGGTTATTTCTATTGGGAACCAATTGGCTTATTGCGATCCAAGTTTTTTTTAACTTTTAGGTTTTTCCTAAAACGGGAAAGTATTCGTGTTTTGAATCGGAGGTTTTAAAATGAGATTTATATACTTTTGTATAATCAAATGTATATTTACGCCCTAAATATTTTTACCAGAAGACGGATTGGCTATCCAGAGCGTCAAAGTCGTCAATCATTAGTTATTGGCCCCTCTCCAAATGTCCACCTCCAAAATCAAAGAAAATTTCCCGCACTGACCACCAAATTATTATGTCACAAACACCTCAATTCTTTTTGATCCAGTGCAAAAGCTGGCATTCTCACAATTTCAAAATTTTGTGTGAAATATCATGATGACCAAATGACCATTATGATACTCTTTTAATTATTAATTATATTTTACTGAATTTATTTGGACCAGTGGCGCTTTATGGCGTCAGTCGATTCGTCGAAAATAAACAAAAATTAGGGTGAACTTGACATATCTATAATGATGACTAGAGTGGTTTTTACAAAATCAACCACAAAATTTACGCTTAATTTACTAAAATAAGCCAAACTCCCGTAATTATATATATCTATTATTATCCCCGGGTCACTTTAAAAACTTATTCCCTATTTTTTTAACAGGCAAATAAGTTTTTAAAGTGACCCGGGGATAATAATGGATATAATTACCACATAATTGTTGAAAAATAATTCTGAAATAGGTCAATTATTCCTTAAACATTCCTTAAACATTTTTCAAAATAAGTTTTCAGCATGGTTGAATTGCATTTTTCAACCAATTAAACCTTCGACTTTTCTAAAGTAATTGCATTATTTTTATAACCGACCAATCAGAGTGGGCCGATAATTTTCAAAAATCTCTCAGACCAATTGCAAATTACAAAAAAAATCGAACTGGTATCTCATGTTAATTATTGTAAACAAAATAAATATAATTTTCTCAGATTTTTTATTTTTTAAGCTCACTGATACAAATCAACTTAACTAAAAAAATACTACGACATAATCTTCTAGTTTTTTTTCAATTTACGTTCACCCTAAATTTTGTGTCAAATAGAGTGGTTCAGTTCAAAATTAATATCAGGTATGCCACTGCTTGTAACCACGATGGTTTAAACCAGGGGTTGACCACTAACATAATATTTTTATTCGTTGTTTGCCGATTAAAGCAGCCTAAAAAATGTTAATCGTTTTTTATTCATGCAAAATCAACAATTTTCTTCTAAAAGCGTATTCTGAGGGATATTTTGTATAGATTTCCTCAAAAATCGACTTTATTTTACATAATATTCGAATTTCGCTTTTTGGGTGAAAAATTGGCTCGGAAACTGTGAATTTTTTCCCAAAAAAATTGCCACCATGAGGATGGTTTTTTTATTTATCAGACTTTTTCTTAGTGTCAACTAACAGACCCTGAAAGTTTGAGTTCAATACTTTCAATATTTCTAGAACCACAATTTTTACGAAATATCCTTGCTACGTGTACTGCTAATAAACAATTAGCAGAACAATTTATTTCAAATGAGGATTCGGTTCGATGCTAACTTTCCACGTCAGGCACTAATTAATTTTTTTCTCCAATAACAAGCGCTTATTATTTTGGAGTGAGCCAATCACAGCGAGCTATACAACTGCCGATCACTTTTTCACTTCGCTAAACGTTTATTTTGCCATTATGTTTCTGCGGAAAAGATTCAAGTAAATTTGAAACTAAGATAATTGCATTTAAGGAAGTGGGTGACGATATCTGAAGGTTTCCAAACAGACCTTATCATCAACCTATTTTGTAGAGACTTTCCAACGAGTATTTTGACTTATATTTGTTTTTAGAATTTCAAATTTTTTTTCACAAAATATCGGGTTTAGGGGGGCTGAAATTTAAGATAAAATTGTATGTGATTTTAAATTATCAGCTCCGATTTAAATCTAAAATTTCATCTAGCATATCAATTTTGTGAAAAAACTCATTTGACTCTAAATACTCCTCAAAAAATAATCAAAATTCAATTTTTTATCGTTTTTTGTAGAAAATATTTTCAAAATTTTATATAAAAAAAGGAAATTCACAAGCTTTTTCAGACTGCCTAAGACCAAATTAACAAAAATAGCTGCAGACGATTTTAAGCCAGGCTTTGAAAACACATTGCAGCATTAATTAAAAAAAAATCCATAAAAATTAAGGAGGAGATAGCTTTTCAGTGTGCCTCCAAAATTGGCTGTTTTGGCCACTAGAGGCATACATTTCAAAAAGGGCTCCAGACGATTTTTGTATTCATAAATTAAGACCGATTGCCAAATTACATAAATAAATGATATCAAAGGAAAAATGAGATAGCTTTTTAGCGCTTTTTGGGAAGCCTAGTAGGCCTGGCCTACTAAAAGCTATTTTTTGAGCGTAAATTGAATTTTTTATGGTCTGAAAAGTACTGGTATCATTTTAAAGAGTTGTCTTACATAATAAAAAACGAATAAAGTGATTTCCTAATCCAAATTTCTCAGAAACCGCGCTTGAAAACTAGTACAAACAGCTGAATTTGGGGGTCTCCAAATTCTAGAACTGAACTCATACTGTGCCACTGAAAAATTGAAGCGTGAAGATATCTCATTTTAGATCGATGAAATAAATTTTTAGATGCTGAATAGTTTAATTATAAACGAAAATCATACAATGATATTCTTATATAAAAAGTACGAATAAAATGTTTGTGTTCATTTTAAATTACATCGAGCAAACAAAATTTCTTCCTTTTATTAAGTTGAAAATCAGTTGATAAGCATTATTTAAATTATTATATTCGTGAAAATAGTTATTTTTATAATTGTTTAGATATAATCAATCAGATTTCAGAAATTTATATTTCGTTTCTATACGATGATTTCAAACGTGATTCAATTAAATCAAAAGTGAACTTGTTATAATTAAATTAAATCCAAGACGTTTAACATGATGAATCCTTAATTCACGAAAAAAAATGGTTTTAGGAATTTACACAAAGATATGGTAATCTGATGAAGGTTTTGATTTAATTTATGGTGATACAGGGGAAGGCTCTATATTGCCGGCCCAATATCACCGAATTTTCCAATATCGACAAAAAAACTAAGCAATTTCTCGATTTAAAGCTGAATTTCTGCCTGTGTCCATATTGCTGGGAGAGCCAATATAGCCAAAATTGCGTGGGCGTTTGAGGTTTTAATACAAATTATTCTGAGTGCGTCATGAATGACGTCATATTAAAAGATTGAATTTCTCGAATCCACTTTTTAAATTTTCATTTGCTTGCGGGTGGTGAAGTTCGTAATTCTACACATTGTAAAACTCCTTTTAAAATGGAAAAACTTTTAAAATTATGACGTGATTTCGAACGCCTACGCGTTTTTAATTTTTGAACGAAATAATTCATATCTGTTCCCATATCGCCGAAAGTGCCAATATCGTGAAAATTGCCCAATAACGCTGATTTCTTTTCGAAAAAAACTTTTGGCAATATTGGGCCTCTCCTGTATTATGTGAGATGCGAAGCCATTCTCATACATCTCGTAAATATATATGAGTTTCGTTTGGCGATAGAGAAAATCACTAGACTCCATTTATCAGCTCTGGNGGAGATAGATTTTTGGTAAAAAAATGCTAAAAATCGCAAAAAATCGGTAGTTTTCTGCGATTTCTAGAAAAACTGAAGTGATTTTTGAAAGAAACGCTTCTAGAGGACCTTAGTTTATAAGTCATACGGGATATGTTATAATTTGAGCTGCTTTCTAAATAAACCCTGGGAGGAGATAGATTTTGAAATTTGGTCGAGGGACACCTTGTACTGGTATCTCAGAGTGTATCGGAACAAAAAGTCATTGACCAATGGTTTTGACAAGATTAAGGGTAGATCTACAACATGGATAATCTTAATTGTTCCATATTTTCTCGGTTAGGCTGATTTCTCATCCGGAAAAATCAATTCCAGCGACCAGTACCGCCTTAAAGGTGTGGATGTCGCTGATTTTGACCTTTTACGAAGCTATTTTTGGATAAAGTAGCAGAGCTGATATGATATCAGTGATATCCTCAAAAACTTTTGCATCTTGAAGAACAACTCTTAACGGTGATTTGTAATTTAACAGTAATCTGATACAATCCCACCTACGCCGACACCTACGCTTTTAAAAAGCCTCCTAAAAAATCACTCAAAACGTATCTTCTCCTTCAATTTTCACCATTTTTCATCATTTTTTTGTATCAGGCTCCAAAGAAGCCTCACACATAATGCAAAAGCACCCTTTCCTCGAAATTTTGCTTTTAGCAGCCAAAAAACGAAAACAAAAATTATTGATTTATTTATGATTTATTTATGATTTGAATTGAAAGTGCGCTTATTTGTTTTCTTTTGACGCTACCGATTTAAAAATTGCACGAAAATCCTCAAAAGTGTTTGAATTTACGGAAAAAATCATTTTGAAGCATTTTGTCAAATTTTTTTTTGGTTTCTAAATTTTGCCAAAATTCAAAATAAAAATGAAAAGTTGACATGGCCTCCAAGAGACGCCGAATCAAAATTTCAGAAAAAACTCTCTAATGCATTTTCAAACAAGTTTTGTGCTTTCATATACAGTATAAGTCAAAACTGTATCTTCTAAACTGGTGGAGGAGATACCTTTTGAATGAGCCTCCCAAACTGAGCATTACAAAAATTTAGGCTAAAAATGAAAAGTTGACATGGCCCCCAAGAGACGCCGAATCAAAATTAAAAAAAAACTCTCTAATGCATTGTCAAACAAGTCTTGTTCTTCCAGATGCAGTATGAGTCGAAACTGCATCTTCTAAACTGGTGGAGTAGATACCTTTTGACTGAGCCTCCCAAACTGAGCATTTCAAAAATTTTAATTTTTGTTTTTTTGCGTTTTTGTCCGCCAAAAGCAAAATTCCGAGGAAAGGGCGCTATTGTATTATGTGTGAGGCTTCTCTGGAGCCTGACACAAAAAAAATTATGAAAAATGGTGAAAATTGACGGAGAAAATACGTTTGAGTGATTTTTTAGGAGGCTTTTTNAGGTGATATTCCAAAAACATTTGTAACTAACAAAACCAATCTTCGCGGTAATTTTGAATTTAACAGTAATCTGATACAATCCCACCTTGCTTTTGTTTTAAAATTTTGCTTTCGGCGGCCAAAAAACGAAAACAAAAATTATTGATTTATTTATGATTTAAATTGAAAGTGCGCTAATTTGTTTTCTTTTGACGCTACCGAGTTAAAAATTGCACCAAAATCCTTCAAAGTGTTGGTAGTTACGGAAAAAATTATTTTGAAGCATTTTTTCTGGTTTGACAAAATTAAGGCTCAAAATGAAAAGTTGACATGGCCCCCAGACACCGAATCAAAATTTCAAAAAAAACTCTAGTTTATTGTCAAACAAGTCTTGTGCTTTCAGATGCAGTATGAGTCGAAACTGTATCTCTCAAACTGGTGGAGGAGATAGCTTTTGCCTGAGCCTCCCAAACTGACCATTTCAAGATTTAGATTTTTGTTTTTTTTCGCGTTTTTGTCCGCTGAAAGCAAAATGTTAAAACAAAAACGCTTTTGCATTATTTGTTAGGCTTCTCCGGAGCCTGACACAAAAAATAATAAAAAATGATGAAAATTGAGGGATTAGGTACGAACTGCGTGTCTTTTTAAGACGCTTTTTAAAAGCGTAGGTGTCGGCGTAGATTGAATTGTATCAGATTACTGTTAAGTTTAAAATTACCGCGAAGGTTGGTTTTGTTAGTAACAAATGTTTTTATGAATATCAACTTTGCTAGTTTGGCAAGAAATGACCTTGGAAAAGGCTCAAATTTGCGACACCCACTCCCTTTAAGAGAGTACTGGTCGCATTTAGAGACTCGGACATGAAATTTTCTAGATT
>SCLH01000119.1:8584-100006 GCA_004367855.1 Oikopleura vanhoeffeni
CGAAAGTCCTAGTCTAAATAATACCTTTTTTTGGAAATTTGACTTTTGAGAACCCCCTTAAACTGATTCTTTAATAATAATTTTTGAAAATGGACTTTTTTTTAAAACGCAGAGGAAATTATGAATGTAAATTTACAATGTCAAAATTAACATTTATGTGCAATGTTCTTTGGGACATTTTAAAATAATTTATATATTATTTTTTTGGAAAACAATACTCCTATTAATTTGTTGGCGAGTTTAAAGCACAATTGCACGATATAATTAGCTTTGATGGCAAATTTTAAGATAAATATGAAAAGTTATAAATAACTTAAGTAAAAAATTGTCTCTTAAAAATATAGTTTCAACAAGATTACAAAATCGCAATAATAATTTGAAAAATTAATAGAAGTTAAAACTCATAATAATAATTTTTTTTATGAAATCACAGTTTAATTCACCTATAAAGTTCATAACCGCGTCATTTGTAAAATGATATTGTGATGTTGTCACAAAGTCACCTTGAAAATTATGAGCAAAAGTGTCCTAATACGACATTTTGTTTTATATCAAAAATCGACATTGTTAGAATTAAATGTGAATTGCATTGGTCTATTGGGGACATTTGCAACACTAATACTAATTGCGTCTTTAATTCAGCTAAATTTCAATGACTGAATTGAAGAAAATAAGGATTATGTTTGTGAATTTACTCTTTAGTCGAAAATAATCACAATGACGCCTTCACAAAGAAATCTTCAGAAAGTATCCTTTTAGAAATTTGAATTTTTCAATATTTTTTCCGGCAAATCACATGTTGCCGAAGAAAATAAATTAAAAAAATACTGTTGGAAAAAGTAAACCTCTACATTAGACGTGCTATTACTGGAGCTTATTTTTACTTTGCGCTGTTTGCCATGCTGGATTTGCTTACTGCACTAAAATGATCAGATTGAAACTTGGTTGATGAGATGAGTGTCCTTTATTGACAAAATAAAGTGCCGCACTATATTTCGACGTTGTAAACAATACGCCGTGGCGTCTTTCATCTTGCGAGGCTTCCAGATCCTTTGCAAAATGTATGGGAATACAATAATAAATGTTCTGGGATCCGCTGTCTGGCCAGGTAAGATACGAATTTTCGGGTTAAAAAGGCCTTAAAGTATTTTGCTCCAAAAAGAAAGGCTTTAATAAATACAGTTTAATTTTATCTATAATTAAATATAAGGACGCTGAGTTTTATTTTCCCCAGAGATTTCTTTTCGCCCTTTGGTTAAAATTGACGAAAAACAGGTACAATATACAGTTTGTTGAACCCCCTTTTGGCATATCTATATGCCCATTAACTTGATTTGCCTATAGCTGTGACCACTCAAACTGGCCCCGGCCAGTTAAACCCCCTTTATTTTGCAAAAGATTGTGGGTCCTTTAAGTGGTCAACCACTGTAGTTAAGACAAATGCTGCCATAGTAGTAACTTCTTGCCATATTGTCCTTATAGACGCACACCACAGTTTATATATTTTGATCACTTTTAAAATAAATACTTCCGAAAACTCGAACAATTCATATTTCGTTTGAATCCTGGTCCAGATCTGGAAGAAAAAACAACAGTGACGGCAATGGCAACACTTTCGACCAAAAGTTTATTGTGTTGCCCACGGGACTATTGACCGTCAATTTCAAAACGCCTTATTAAAATTGTGAGTAACAGTTGATTGAAAGCTAAAATTAATAAATAATATATTTTTCAAGGTGTCTGACGACACTTTCTTCATACTGCAAGTGCCCAAAGGTTACTCTGGTTTAATGGGACTTCACCGGTAAATATGATTGTTCAAGACGATAACGAATGCTCAATGGGACAACACAGCTTGTCACCCACTTCATGATACTGTGCTAAACATTCCGGAAGTTTCTACTGTGGACGTGTGTCACGCTGGCCCTGTGCATATCGGTACTTCGATGGACTGTCATGCATTGGCACGTGTTCACCATCGTATGCCGCTCGGAGGATATGACTGCTCTGTGCATGACGGAATAAAGAAATGATAAGCAAAAAAAATCGTAATTTTCCTATGTCACAGTAATCTAATCCAGTCAAGTGTGTCCCGTGCCAAATCCCAATCTAGCGATTGGCTTATCATATAGGTTTAAAAACAAAAAAGTACATTTCAATCAAAACTTTTCAAAAAATCGAGAATTATGGGGGCAATGTCGTAATCGACATTGCGTGAATAAATTTGAACCTTAACATTGTTGTTGAAATTATACACACAATGTTCAAAACTTTAAATTTATTTGCAATGTCGATTTGCAGGCAATTTACATAATTTGAAGTGGTTTTTCCGCGTCAACAATTAAAATCAATTTATTCGCATGGTTAAAGCATAATGGCTACCAATACCACTTGGTTTAATTGTAAATTTCATTAAATATATTATCCAGAATTATCTTTCTTGAATTCTGACATTGATTTCACATTTACTGAAATTCCAAAATTAATTTCCCATTTTTTATTGAAACTAAACATTAATTGCTAATTTTTCGAAATTAAATGCGATTTAAACACCGATATCGTTACGCTAAAATCGTGACATTGTCAAATTATTTAAATTGTGTGACAAACTTTTAATTTGAAATTTTGTTCGAAAATTTTTAAAAATTCAGGAAAAAATACTGCTCTTGCATTGGTTGAAATTCGCTTGTATTCAATTGATTTAAATCAAGCGTCATTGGGTTGCTTCCCAAGTCACTGAGTTTGACCATTATACTATAGGAGTCCAAATAGAAATCGACAAGAATTTCTTCCAGTTATTGTTATCAGTGAAAACCACACCACTGCTGTTACTATTAAATAGCCTTGGTTATCACGTGATTTTAAATGTGCCGACAAAGAAATTTCTTCCGGTATTGTTACAGTAAAACCACCACCACTTGCTTTTTATTAATAGCTGGGTTTTGGAGTGAATTTAAATTGGGGTGTTTGAAATGGAATCGATATTTTTGAGACCCAGGAAATATTTGTCTAAAATTATTCAAAAAAAGTATCCCAAATAGTGTTTTGATATGTCCTCGTACCGCGTTTCAAAAAGGACGATTTCGCATTTTTGAATAAATTTTAATTGGCCGAGGCGATACCAGATTTTTTTCAACTCGAAATTCAAATATTGAATACTGTTTGGCATACGTTCATTCTGCACGTAGATTTCACAACTTTAATTTAATTTTGCAGAAAATATTTCTGATTCAAATTTCAACAAGAAATGTTTTGAAATGTATTTTATAAATTTTGATCAACAGATGTTGATCACAGATTTTTCTGTCAAGGAAATAAAAAACGATCAGCATTTTCTTAACTCCTAAAAAAAGGCGGCAACGGAAATTCCCAAACTGGAAAAAGGGGTAAATCTTCGTATGTCAACTGGTTCCAGTCTGAGTTTTGGATGTAATGGCCGGCTGATCGCCATGGGGACAAATGGACCCAAAAGGCTGCGTAAGACGTTAATTGGAATGCGAATCTGGGTTTGAGCAAATGTGTAGCGGACAAGAATTGTGTGAAATAAAACTCGGATATACTCATGTTTACCAACTAACGTTGAACCCATTTAACAAATTGGGAGAGGGACAACATGAAATGTCCATTCCTCTGGCCGTGTCACTCCAAATGTCAACAACAAAAAAGGGAGGTGGTATTAAATTATCGGAAAGCCTTCATTAATAAAAAAGGTTCCATTGAGCTTAAAACGACAAGAAATAGAAACTTGTTTTGCTTCTCAGAATTTGTGCTGGAAAAAAATGATGTGATGGGATCAATATGCGGCTCAAAGACCAATGTGTGAGTTGGTTCGGGTTTTTTTAAACTTTCGCGCAAACATTTAGCGTCTGATTGATTTGTTCTTAAAATATGAAAAAAGATAAATCGAACCAGGATAAAAAAATAAACTGAAAAATTAGACTAGAAGTTTCGGCATTTTGTGACTGCCTATTTTCAACGGGTTTGAATTATTTCGTACTTATTTAGTTAACAATAATGAATGAGGTTTTTTTTAATCAAATTTATTTTTTGTTTCAATGTAAAACACACCTCCAAAAGGCTACGACTGTCACTGCAAATCTCGCGTTTCGACGGCATGTGCAATTCCAATTTGGCGGAGTTACCATTCAGTTGCTTTTGGTGGGTTTCGAAGGGATGTAATGATATGACGAAATGTCTCCCCCCCCCCCCAAACTGTGCCGACAAAATGCTCAACTCAATTCAGCTTAGGGGTGTCTGAAGTCACAGTGTTTTTGTTCAAATTTTCTTGAAATTATTTCAAATAGTTCAGAAAATTTCCGGGACAAAAAAACAATTACGAGAAAGTTTTTGCGCTTGAGCAACCATCTGATTTATAAAGATTCATTGGACTATTTTTTTCGAGTTTTTTAAACGTAGTTAGACTGTGTGAGTCTCCCCAAAATACGGAAATTATGACATTCAAAATAATCTAGTTCAATTTCCCTTAAGCTTTGACTTTAAATTTGAAAAACTTTGAACAAAAATTGAAAAATAAACATTTGACAGTGCTTCCTTAAATTTGCCATTATTAACAGATTTTTAAATTTTAACAAAAAAATTGTATCTTGAATTCTAGCCTGACATCCGACACCCTATCATTCCAGCAATGGTTGTCAGTTTAGATGGTGGCATATCACTGGTACCGGAGAATTTGACCCATTAACAAATGTACCGACGAAAATGACGTCGGAACTTTCTACATGTAATGCTGCTTCCAGCACAGTGTGCCAAACGGTTATACTTTACAGAGGATTACAGTTGTCATGATACCGACGAATGTCTTGGATGGTAAACACACTTGTTAACCGGTTAACAAGTTTGTGCAAATATTATATGTACAGGGTTATGAATGTGTGACCACCAGATCCAGCACTAATTGTTTATGCCGTTGGGAGCCAAGGAAAGGATTCACTATTTCATCTTAAAACTTACTCTCTCCCCTCACTCATGAAAGCTTCGTGTGATGAGATCAAGCATAGACTTATCTTTATGGCGTAATATTTCCAAATTCAATTTTGTTTTAATTATTCAAGCAACCAATTATTCGGAAATTATTTCGAGAAATCACGCTTGAAAAAAAATAGGGGACTGCTTGATCAGAACAAAACATTAATAAAAATTATAAACCTGAGATAATTCCTAAATATGATATCCTTAAAATTTTCATAAATATTTTGTATTTACGGCTAACATATTTTCACGAAAATTTGTTGGTTACATTTTAAAGATGAAAGTATTAAAAAAATACATTTTAACGGCTAGTGTATAATTTTTTAAGATAAGTTTATTCAAATAAAATTACAAATTTTATGGACTATTTTAATTTGAAAGTTCGCGGAATGATTATTTGTTGAGTCCTTGAATAAATTTTTGTTTCCGAATGGCTCTTCATGCGTGGGAACTAAAAATCCTTCGTCAATTTTCGGTACTACAGGCCGGGTTTCCTAATGACTATTTATATTTTTTCCATTTCAGACCCACGTGAGTTGAGGATGTCACGTTCAGGTCGAAAAATTGACAAAAATTTAGTTTATTTAGGGCTTATTTTTCTTCTCATATTTCGAGAGATTCCCTCTTTTCCGATTCAGGTCAGTCACGGGGACACCCTACAAAAAGTTTAAAATGCCATAAACCCACTTTTTGCTTCAATTAAATCTCACCAGTCACAGGCCTATTCTTCTGATAGCAAATATTACCATAACCCTTTCTCGAGTTGCATGTCTTCCTCAATTCGTTTCTCTGATTTTTCACATCAAAAAAACTATTTTAAATTTGTTTTTCGACTCTTAGATCATTTTAATTTTTTTAACTCAGGCAAAACAAGTATCATGTTCTCGAATTGAAATTATAACTTCAAAAAATACAAAAAAATACACGCAGTGAAATTTCACTGTAAGGACAGCTTAGTCCAATTCAAAATTACTCAAAGTAAAAAATGTTTTCTCACGGATTACGATTCGAAGTTTATTTCAAATCTTGAGAATTTTGTAACTTTTACATTTTAACACTGAAATTGTACTTTTGGGGCGAAACCGCGTTTTTCATTGAAATTCGAAGAAGTTGTCATTTCTTTTGAACATTTATAACTGGGGCAATTATGTTTCCCTTTTCAGCGGGAACGAAATCCGTGGAAAACGATATCAAGTTACCGCTTCACGGACAGTTAATGACCAGCGTTGGGGGCAAATAAAATATCAAATTAAGAATAAAAAATTTTGCGTCGTCACGTGATCCAAATAAAGGCAATTTTTCGTATTTTCAGTAAGTATTATTATTTTCATCTGAACCTGCTTTGGTCGATTTTGGCCCAAAATTGAATGCCTGAATTTAACTTAAATAGGCAATACAATGTTTTTAGAATTCAATTTAAAACAACGGCGATGATAATAGTGAGGCTCGGTTAAGGACGATACGCCTGTAGTTCTTACTCAAGCGATTTGTATCCCAGATAATACTGCCTCAAGGCTACGCTGTTCAGACATGTGAGTGCAGCGGAGAATCCAACCCATGTCTCAAACCCAGGTGAAAACTGCATCAACAAACAGAACGGATTTTATGCTTGTACGACAATGACTGAGTCCATTTGGTGTCTGTAATCCTGCGTTGTTCATGTTCAGCAAACTCGCTTTTACCGTCTCTTGATTTTATGTCTCAGTTTAGTAGCTTGATGTTGGATTTATGAAGCCAATATAAGTGACAAATGAATGTGAAAGATATTAACGAATGTGCAACTGGTGAGGGTTTGTACCACCCAACAGGAGGAGTGGCAATGAATTATTTTCACGCATCAAAGCAAAAAAAAAATTAACGCACTTAAATTTCTTAGATTTTTTTAAGGAACTCAAAGAATGCTTTTCTTTATATCAGGAATTGCCTACGAAGTTTGAAAAGTGAAAAAAACAGTAACGGAAAAAATATTTTTAAAATTAAATGTTAAAATTAAATTTTCCTTGAATTTATTTATTATAATCAAAAACTTTATGATGCAGAATGACGTCATATCATATGATTTATATCATTATGAACAAAAACTTTGAAATAATCATTCAAACGGCTTGCAAAAAATTGGCATATCTTAAAATATTCTAATTACGAGTTTTTCGATATTTCCTTAAAATTTTTCAAAACTTGTTGCACCAGGAGCTGGACACTAGACTGGACACTAAAAACTGCTTTTTCATAAAAACTCAAAGTTCCTAAAGAACGACAATTTTTGAGATTAAAAGTTCGGAACTTAGGGTTGTTACAGGCTGTTCTTTAAAGTTTATATTGAATATTTAATAATCATTATATACTACCTTTCGCGTTAGAACTTTCAGGTTTTTGAGAAAATAAAAGAGTATGTTTTCATTTTATACAATTATTTAATTCTTTTTTTGAAAATTTTTGGACTTTTTGATCCATTTTTAAAAAAATCCTTTACCACCATACCCATAGTTTGGTATAAATAAAGAGATGAGTGTTGATGGGACCAAATGGGGTTGCTCAACTGAAGATGATCCATTCGGCGTGTGCCAGTTATTCCATCACCATGTGATCCAAATGGATCGTGTTACCATCAAGTTGATAAATTAGCAGCGTGTGCTCGTGCAACGAAGGATTTTGAGTTGAAGTAATGCCAACACATACTGTGTCGATATCAAATGATGTTTCTGGCAAACCCATGTGTTGACCTGAGGAATGGCTTTGTATTAAACACTGTCGGAGATCACACTTGGTCTACAGGAAATTGATCCATATGAGTTGAGTATCCAATTTTCATCGATAATTTCTTGTCGAAGTTTTTTTTGAAAGTCTATTGAAATGCTTAATATTTCTTAAATTCAAAATTCTGAAATATTATAATTTGTTGAAAATTGTATTTTTTTGCATTGCGTACACATTAAATTATGAAAATTTATTTCAGAAATTTGGGATCTTACGTTATACACACTCAGAGTAGTTCTCAGAAATAAAACGTAAATTATTTTGAATACCATATTTTGATCAGTCTCATAACTTATTTTCAAATTTCTAAACATTTTTAAAATTTGTTTGGCAAAATTTAATGAAATATTTTTTTGAAATGATCGAAAATTTTTTTATTAAAATGATATTATATAACTTTTTTCTTCAAAGTGGTTCAGAATTAATTGTGAGACTGAAATTCTCACGCTCTGAAAGGGACCCATATTATCATTTTGTGTTTTGTGAGCGTTTTTCACGCTTTTCGCAGTTTTTCATAGCAATATATCACCCTTCTTCACCAACAGAACTTAATCTTAAAACGTTGACTATCTTCTATAGCCGAGTTTCGAATCCCACTAATGACACACCGATCAGATTTTGCGGTTCTAAAATATCAAAGCACCTATATCAAGCCACCTTTGCCTATAATATAATCAAACAGTTCACTAGACAAATTCAGTGGGATTCGTACACGCGCTATAGAAATATAAACGTGTTTGAACTAAGTTCGTGGTAAACGGAAAATAAGGACAACGAAAAAATAATCATCGATGATAGTTGTATACTTTAAAAAGTCTGTGCAGCTGGAACCCTTGGGGCAATCGCTTGTTCAAACAATGGTGTATGTGAACCATCTTTCGACAAGCTTACTTTGCATGCAATTGTACCACCGGATTTATGCCTACGGGACCTTCAAGGATCATGCCTGGATTCCGTATGAATGTTGTCGATCCACTAATTTGCGACAGCGTTATAAACAGCACTTGCGTTCAATTCTGAAGGTTCTTATGATTGTAAGCACTCTCCAGATCTCATGGAGTTTGCCTCACTGGTATCACAAATGTGGCCCATTGGTACATGCAAAGTCATTGGAGCCGATAAGGATGAGTTTTACAGTTTGACTGCGTTTTGGGCTATGAACTAGACGGGTACTGGGTGGACCTTGTGTGGATATAACGAATTGTGATGGAGGCGGCGAGACTGTCTTCCTGTAAGAATTTTGCAAAAACACCATGGGGTGGAACATTCGTGCACAACTCAGATAAAGAAGATCAAATGGTCTTTGTGACGCGGAGAATAATCTCAATGCTGTCATCTGCCTAGGGAACAAGTGCAACATTGTGCTGTTACGCTTGATAAGCTTATCGGCATACTGCGTTTGCCCATCTGGGTTTACTACGACCGCGAACAGGGATGGTTGATTTGGACGAATGTCATATTCCCAAATGAATATTTGCATGTCTTTTGAAAAATGCTACAACAACTTCGCGCGGTCGATACACTGTCAGCCACACCCAGAATCCACTTGGGAAAATGTGAAGCCGCTATTAGTGAACAGAGCTACTCTACGATTATCAAGCAAAAGGAAGCGTTAACATTTTTTGTAGATTTAAAAAAATCCACCACCAAGAAAATGTGTTGTATGTTATATTGCACGTCAAAATGCATCTAGAATAGCTTTGAAATTGTTTCAGAACTTCATTTTTGTGTTATTATATGTACAATTATGAAACGCAACTAACAGAGTTTGGCATTTTAATAGTATATCAAAAACGATAATGAAATATGTTGTTTGATTTGTTACACCATTATTCAAACGTAATTTCAAAATTTTATTTGATTTGTTTCAATTTTCGGCGAGATACCGAAAATTTATCAAAAAATTAAATCATAAACATATTATTTTACAATTCCAATTAAAGAAAATGCAAAAACAATATGATTTGTGGAACATTTTGTATTTGTCATTCAAATAAGCTTTCACACCTATGCAATTGCATACACCAAAAATGTTGGTAGTAGTAAAGATAGGCAAGAAATAAATGGACTTAAAAAGTAACAATGAAAATTGGTATAACTCACCAAAAGTGGATAGCAGTTTGCGTATGTGTCGCAGGTATTTGTAATGGAAATCATTCAATTTCTTCGAAATGATTTTCTTTTGGTATTGGCATGCCAATAAGGATGTAAAGAGTCGGTGACGATTGTTCAAAACTAAAGCCTGCATAACTTGTGCTCTTCTGTTCAGTACGTATGACCACCGCTGGAGCCTTATGTGTGCACAGATCTCGCCTAATCCAGGGAATCAGCACAATTGTGCACACGATTGTCATCATTTGGCAGTTTGGCAACATTAACTACAGTAATTAAAGTTGGATACAGCTGCGATCGTGTATTGGAAGGATCAAAAGGAGTATATACATATTGACAAAGTTAATTATAATGTTGTTTTATGGACGTATCTGAAACCACCAAAAAAACCTAACCAATGGTTAAAATTGCAAATTTTCCAAAAAAAAAACAATTCGCGTCACATTGATGTAAAAATCTTAACGATATTAATTTAACATATTTGCCTAAGGTAAAGTACTCTCCCGCCACGCAACTGGCAAAGACAATTAAAATGATATAGACGCGCGTACAATTTTATTTTTTGAAAGATATAACCTCTTTAAGGTAACGCAAAGCCAACAAACATCTTCTATCACTGGACAACAAATTGCTAATTGGTGCGACCAAAAGGGTGCGTAGATACGACGAAATGTAAATTTAACATTATGACTGCGATCACGGTCAATTTTTTGCCTTTAATACAGTAGGTCCTTCACTTGCTATGCGCCATAGTTAGCCGATCCTGTACAAGCATTACTTGTTCAGGTGGTGGGTCTTTCATGTGGTGTGATCCTGCAGATGGTCAACGCAAATGTATGATGTCATAATGATTCTTAATATACCGGGCATGTTGCATGTTGGCACACCACTGCGTCCATTTACAGTCGAGTTTGCATGGTACCAGAATAGCTAGGGATAGGACAGTGAGAAATTACAGAAAACAATCGTTTGACTAAACTGGCCATTTTTCCAATAGAACAATCGTTGCGCATTGGGAAGCTCAATCGGCCAAACAAGATGCCTCAGACTCCAGGTTATCGATCAGTTTATGCCATACACTTACATTGACATAAATATATTTTCGGTGAGACAGCGAAAAGCCTGACCAAAAAAGATTTGGGTTTGGGTGAAATATAAAAAAAATCAAGATCTGAAAAATTATATCGACATGTGTAAAACCGAACAGCCCTCGAGATGTACTCGATGAAATTTTCAAGACATTGTGCGGCCAAGTAAAATATCGGCAGTTTAGATAAAGACCGCCATTAAATCAGTTCAAATCCCCCAAATGTTTTTAGTTATTTTTGCATAAATTTTGATTTCAAATAATGAAAAAAAATAAAATAAAATGAAAAACTGTTTATGAAAATTTTAGTAATTTGGCAAAATGATTAGTAAATTTGGTCATGGTTAAGTTTTTTATAAAATATGTATTGTTACGAAATTTATGACTTAGTGGTCAATCCCTAAATCAAGCATTGCTGCAACTGCCATGTGCTGCCGGTAGAGCCTACTTGTTACCATGTGCAAGCTGTCTGGCTGAGGACGAACAGTTTGCATTGATAGAACGAATTCACACCAAGTTACACTTACTGCACCGTCTATCAAAACTCGCTACATACATCCCTACCCAGGAGATTGTTTAATGACCACAGGCCGTTTGCCGAGTAATCTTTGTGATCGAAAACCTGGTCAAACCCAGCGATGAAATAGTGAACGATTGGTGTAATAATGGATACCAATGGAAATGGAAACACAGCAAACAGATTTGAAAGACTCAATGTCATTCGGAGTGAATGGCCAAGTAAGAAAGTTTTTAAAACTCGTATCAGGCCAAATTAACACTCGTCGAAAACCATTACATACTTTAAATTCGACAATGAAGGCTATATGTTTTTCGTCTCATCTCAGCGGAACAGAAGAAATCAACTGTGCGCATAAAACGAAAAATGGTGCGCAAACAGGCCATCATATAATTGGTCAATATATATTTCGTGACGTCTAATCTATGATATTGGTCAATGAACACCAGGAGTTAAAATTTTCGCTTTTAGTTCGCAAGTTCACCAATAATTTGCATGATACAAATTTCATTTAATCACTTTTTTCTCGGCAAATGCAGCGTTTGTGAAAATAATCAGTAATTAATTTTTTGGTTTTTTTTGGGGACAGTGAATGTGTTAAAGTTCAGAAGCTTCTCTAAAAATACGAGCCCGATTCTTTGCTTTTGCGTTTACGTTGATCCAGAAGCTCTTGAGGGTTCAAAAAACGATATTCCGTCAACAGTGAAGGCGTGGAATTTTCGGCACATTTTGGGTTAATAATACGTTATTTTGGCAACCCTGTTTCAAACTACACTATTTAGTCCGGAGATTTTATAGTAAATAAGGCCTACAACATAAATCATTATCGTATAGATTTTCATACCACTTTACGAATTAAACTATATATATCATTAACATTGTAAAATTAATTTCTTAAACTACTTAAATCAATTATTCTGTTTATATAATGTGCTCACAATCATAAATATATTTGAGGGATGTCGATATCGAGAACTATCAAGTCCAACTCATCGTGCCTCGGAAAATTCTGCGTGAACATGAGGTGACACATCTGCGTAGCACCACTCGACGGGTATAGATCCATATGTCTATGTGCCCAGTGCTCATACGTCTGCACGTGCGAGCCCGATAACTTTCAAAGTGGTTACACCTACCTCACAGCGATACAGTACATGGAAAAACATCAGACTGAGGATTGATGCCTTTGGTTGTAGTCCCAAAAGGATTCAAGACCTTGATGAGTGCTATCAACATGGATGGACGTGGAGTGCTATTCAAGTTGCGACAAATGTTAGAAGGTTTCAGTCAGTGCCTTGAGATCCGATCCATTAGTTTTTATTCTCGAATGGTGGTTATCAGAGAGGGCCTCTCCTTGCTTGGATTTATGATTAATTAGGTTAATTATGGTGAGTTTGATTTAGGAAATCAAAACTTGAAGTCTATTCATAAATTAAAATTAAATTTGAATAATAGCATGTTGGATTTATGCAAGACTATCGAAAAACTTTCGAAAACAATATTGAACAATTAAATCTTGAATCGTATTTATAAATTCGAAATATTTTGATCCAGAAAAATAATCAGAATTAATAAAGGAAAATTTTTTGTAAAAACTGAACCAACGTCATATTTTTAATTAAGTATTCAAAATGCTTTTAGTTATGGAAAATAGGAGAAGAGAGGTTCCGTATTCGTGTGTGTTAAAATGTCCGCACTTATTGGCTTTTTTGTTGTTAGGGAGACATTGTATAATATTGAGGTAATATCAAAAATTGTTTTTGTTTCGACGTTTCGACATTTATTGGTATACTCAATACAAAATGAAAATAATCAAAAAAAGTTTTTAACGAGAAACTATGCTTGGTCGAAAGCAACTCCTCCCTCCTTCTGCATCCGGCCCTATTCTTGCCGAAAAATAGGCCCCGGAATTGGTTTAAGTATAGAAGTGTCTTCTGATTTGCACCAGAAAGCATGGACACAAACAATTTCAAATGTATGTTCATCGAACGTTACGATGGGGGCCTTAGGCAGATACATTCCTCCAAACTTGTCTGGTGGTGTTTGTATCAAGGTTTTTTCAGCTATAGTGAAGGACTTTCAAAAAACCTCTAATTTTTTCCCTATCAGTAGAATGTCTGGTTCTATCGGCTTTTGTTGTACAATCAAAAAATTTCGTGATCGGAGAACCCGCTAGTTTGTATCCATTTGTGTCGATCTCGGACGCTATGTTAAAATAAAATCGCTGTAGGCGCTTGAATGCCCCCCTGGATTCCATGCATAGCAACAACCTTACTATGATCAAATCGCAAGACATAGAGAACTCTAGTCTGGATTCATACTTGTGCTGGGGAAAATTGACAATTATCTGGATCGTCTTCAAAGGAATACCAATATTGTAGGTCCAGGTCAACCTCGTCGCCAACGCCCACCCAGTCTACGACCATGCTTAGATACGACCATCCAATGACGGATGGAATTGTTCAGGGATTCGATGCATTTGCGATTAGAAATAATATAGAATTTAAATTCTTGAAATTTATAAATAAATTTAAAATAAGAAGAGATATTGAAATTGTTATGTGCGAATGTTTCTCCTGCTGACTCAAAATATGTATGAGATTTTAAAAAAAATAAATGAAATATAGTTGTTGTCGACAAATCTAGGAATTTTAATTTTGTTTATGAAATTTCTTTATAAAAATACTTTCGATTTTACTGCTCATTTTTAATGGATTTATAAAAGAAAACAGGAAATGCTTTAAAATAGTCATATCAATGGACTTTCGCAAGATTTGCTTAAATCAATTATCTTCTTAAGTAGAGACAAGATTTTCGGTCTACTAATATCTTCAAATTAATTTTTATTGAGTACCGTGTCGTTCAAACTTATGGGATTCAAACCAAGCATTAACAAAAAGCATTCGATAGATCCTCGGATCACTTAAGTCTCGACAAATCCATTATTGTCTTTACTACATACTTGAAACTCACAGCGTATGATACGAAGAACATTTATTAGCAGCGGGCGTTAGATGACTGAATTGATGTTTATATGAAAATCTAGTAATTTTTCAAAATAATCTAAATTTGAAAACAACAAAAGATCAAGCCGTGGTTATTATGGTCAATAACAAACCAGAAAAAACTAGTTTTGTGATTTTTTAATTTATTTTAAGGTCGGTGTTATTGGACATTGTGTCGATATCAATGAATGTTATACGAACTCTACTGCTTGTTGCCTGGGGTGAAATTGCTCAAATCACCTCGCTGGATTCTGTGCTTGAAGATCTCGAATACGCTGCCGACATGATGCACATAGTTGCAGCGAATTTGCTACTTGTATTCCAATTGAAGACTCTAAAAAAGGTTATGATTGCATGTGCCAATCTGGATATTTCGGAAATGGAACAATAAATGTACCAGAAGATGAAGACGAATCCAGATCTGTCAAAGGTCCAAAGGAGAGTTATTGATCTTTTTCCGCGTCGAATCTGAGAGAAGCTTAATATGACATCTAAATACTTATTTCAATATATAATAATAAGATTCTTCGAAAATTTTTCAACGGATTTTAATTTTTATAGAGCAGTCAAAGTTTGCTTCCGATGTTACATTTTTGTAAAAGCTAACCTAAATCAATCAAAACATTGAAATCAGCAGACACGTATAACGTGATGTAGTTTTCTGGAAATGTGTCATTGGTAATAAGTGTCAAACAAGTTCAGCGAAAGCCTCAAATCAGAGCCAAATTTTGACATTCTTTTTATGTTTATTCTATTTAAAATGGTTTAATGATATTTATCAAATTTTGAAATGAAGTTTGCAAATTGACATCTTTGTCTTAAATAATTATCAATTTCACGAAAAAGTGAAATTTTGCTTGTTTGAGGTTTTGTGAGCATTGCTTTATTTTCCATTTAATACCAAAAGTTAAGTTATAACGTTTTTCTCATTTTTTATATAATGGCTTTTTATTTGTACGGGATTTTTAGGTGATTTTTGAAAAAAATCTTTCCGAAACAAAATTCTACTGATATTTCTGCCAAATTTTCTACATAGTAATTTATTTTTTGCTCTGTTAAAATAACATTCCTTCGACAGTTACTTCCAAGTTAACAAAGTCCTATTGAAAAAAATTATTTAGAAAATTTTGTTTTTACATCTCGCTTATTCGACTCATAAGAGAGGGAAATTAAATACTGAAAAAAACTTCGCATTTGTCTCAAATGTCATTCTCTAACGAAAAAATTATTTTCAAAATAGTTAACTTATAAGGGGTGTACTGATCTTAACGAATGTGTTGATCCAGCATCTTGCAATTTCCAAATCACCTGTATCAAATACCGCTGGCTCCTTCGTGTGGCTACCCCAACCCAGTAGATCCTAACGGTTTATGAAACTCCTTGTACTGATAACGAGTGTGATTTCCGTGCTGATTGATCCTCAACATTATTCTCCAAGAGGGTTATGATTGTGTTTGTTTAAATCTGGGATATCAGTGGAAATGAAATTCTCAGTTTCCGATTTTGATTTACTATCGAACGGGGGACCAAAAGGATTGTGTTAATATTGACGGAGTGGAGAAAGGAGGTCATCTTGTGCGCTGCTCAGGCTGCGTCAGATACAGAGGGTTCGTTCATTGCATTTATGATCCATATGGCGTATGCATGCCAGGTGGGTTTAACTTTGACTCGAGATTATTGCCGAGGTATTGAAAACAATTGAAAGATGAAAATTATTTAAAAAACGTCATAGTAGGTGGGATTCCTCGGAAAATGTTTGAAACTAAAGGGATAAAACTAAGAATAAAATCATATAGAATTTTGAAAAATTTTGAGTTAATTGTCCAGTTAACGTCCAGTGTCATTCTGAAAATTCTAAAAAGACCGAAATTTTGTTTAAAAAGTTGTGAGGGAATTTTACCAGTCATTGATTATAGCCGATTTGCGTTTGTGATATATTTGTCTTTTGATGGCAAGCTTTTCAAATACTCTTGATAATGACTAATGAATCATTAGTAATGATTTACTTAATTTATTTTAAATATCAGATGTTTTGGATACACCCAACAAACATGTTAAATATGATATTGTGAACCACAATTTGTAAGTACTTATTGAGTTTAATTATTTTCCACTTAATTTCTGGGTCATTTCCTGGCAACAATCGAAAAGTTATTTTTATCTGATATTTTATCGCTCAAATTTGAAATTTCTAAAAATTAGAGAAAATAAAATTTTCTTAGATCGAAACAATCCTGAACATGTCTTTTAAATCATTAAGATTTTTTTAAATATTTTGATTGAAGCGGTAAAGACATGTTTAAAAAGCGGAATTAGACTTATTGATTGTTCTTACTGATTATGAAATTTTCAAGTTTATAGAAAAACAATTAAAGTATTATTAAAATATGAAAAAAAATTTGAAAAAAAAAATTGTAAACCTCTGAAAGGTCGACATAACTGTAATGCGCTCCGTTTGTACACCACAAACCTGGTCAGCTCTGGGTCACGAATGTACCTGTAGATCTGGAGGATATGAGACTCTTGCTTAGTAGAATGCGCCACAACGTGGTCATTCTGTTACAGAACTTGTCTCTTGGAAAAAAGGAGGTACTGGAAATATTTGTGTGGTGTTGATGAATGCGCTCAAAATCACACAATTGTCCAGCAGGCATACAACTTGTGTAAATGAAGCACCAGGATATAAATGTTCTGCCGAAGATGATCCACATGATATATGTGCTACTGGGCCATGTCCGATGTTGGAGACCACTTGTGTTGTAGGCTAGGATTTTAATATTTTTTCTATAGGAAACAGCTGGAACGTTAGCTCATGTTGTCATAAAATAAATTTTTGTTTCAATTTTTCAACTTTTTAACAACAATGCAGTTCAGGTTAAATGGAAGACAATATTATTTTTTGAATAATCAATCATCTAAAGCAAAAACAGATAAAAAAAACTTTACCAATGAGCGACCACCTGAAGACAGATTGACCTTATTCATCATTTAGTTCAGCCTTTTTATTGAAATCAAATGAATTTCAAACTTTATTGAGAATACAAAAAATATTATTTATTGCATCTGACATTTATGATTTTTTGTTGTTAAGTCGAAACCTTACGTTTTCATTCGCTGGTAGCAAAAATGTCCCATGCTCGCATTTTAACCTTCTGGATGCGTCATCATTGAGACAGAAAATAATCGAATGCGCTCATTGATTACTGCAATATGATACTCAAAACGTTTCTCATACGATAATCTCTTTTGAAAGTCATTTTTTCATTTATTGCATTTAATTAAAATTGTAAAAAAGCAAAAAATTGTTACATTTTGAAGTTTAGATTGTTGTTTTGAAATTGACTCACTCTGATGCAAAAATAAAAATATTTTAATCTATAAATTATTTCGAGAATTGTTTCATACAGGTGCTACTGATGTCCGTCTTCTTACTTTTTTATACCGATAGATTGAATAAGATCGACCAAAATGTATACAACGTTAAATTCGGGAGCTTAGTAAATCGACCAAAAATTAATATTAGGCTGGCCTTCAGCTAACTCGTGAGTGAATATTGCTTGCTAATGGGCCATGCATGTCAAATCTTTCATATTATTGCCTGTTAAAATACAAGTCGGTCGACTAAGCTACTAAGAAACATAAATTTCGATCCTTTCAAAGCCCCGTGATATAAAACTTTAGCCAATTGCGTGCCTGGAACCAAGCTGAAACCGTACTCCACTTCACTGCTGTCAAACGAAACATTAGTGGAGGTCGAGATAAACGGTGTTCTGGCTATGTTTAAGATTTCCGTTTATATTGACGTCGACGGAATGTGCACTGGGAACAGTAACTGTGCTTTATTGGACGATGATGTAACTATTGATACTTTGTGTATAAATACACACGGTGGGATTCAATTGTACCGAAATCCAGATCCATTTGGAGTATGTGAAAATCGAGACTGCGGAGCAGATACCTGAAACGGCATTGCTTGCGTAGTTGCGTACCAGAGAAAACTGAATTTGTTGTGTCAATGCGGTCCCGGATACGTTGGGATTCTGCAACTAACGCTTGTGTTGATGAAGATGAATGCATGACTACTCCTGACGTTTGCAAATCTATCAACGCCCATCCTCTCCAACAGGTAAATTGTAAATTCAAAAATTCTGTATTCGTCAACTACCTGGAGCATCAAAATTTGAATAAAATTATTTTTTATAACAATTACAAATACAGTTAATTTAAGAATAATTTTAAATATAATTTGAATAATTTCCGATATAATTTCTTTTGTCAATTATGTTAATAGGCACTGAAACTTTTCTGAACTCACAAAACAATTATAAGCTTCAATAATAAATTATTGTACTTGCTTAAATATAAAATATGAAATTTCAATATCATTTAAATAATTTCTTGCCAATTTTCTAAAATTAATTTCAAATGTACTGAAAATAATTTCCAGTTTATTCTGATTATTTGGAAATATTTTTTTTATGATGAAAACAAAATTGAAAATATCAATACAGCAGGTCCGGCGTATAGGTGAAGTTTTGTCGCTCAAACCTTCACCTATACGCCGGATTTCACTTATACGCCGGACGCTGTGAAATACGCTCTGATGTGTTAACAAAAACAAGATCTAGAATTATAATATAGTTAAGGGTAGTCAGATTGAGAAATGAGGCTGATGTTGCTCCATTTTTAACATTAATGCGAAAGTGACGGTTTTTAAAACGTCAGAAACACTTTCGGATAATTGACTCACGCAGTAATTGAATAAGCTCTCTATAATGCATTTATTTGATTTTATTCGAACAAATATCTTAAATAAAATTTGATTAAAAATGAATTCTAAGAAAAAAAGATACCAGTGGTACTGTACCACCTAAAAATATCACTTATCGCTTATAGAGGAAATCAAAAGTGCTAGAAATACGCCAGAAAAATCCCAAAGCACGTATGTTTTTTGTAGGTTTATCTATACGCCTTACCTATACGCCGGACCCTGCGTACATAATCTTTTTCTCAAATTTTATATTAGGATATTTTATCTCCTTCAAATTAATTTGAATATATAAAAATAAATAATTGTACAAAATGAATCAAATAACATTTTAAATAAGGTAAAATATGACAAAAGTTTTTTAAAGTCTCTACCTCCTCGAAATGCGCACCCTCGAAATGCAAATAATCCCCTTTAACTCCTCGAAATGCCTGTTTTTTCTGAAAAAACTTTCACCCCTAAAATGCATATTATTTTTGCACAGTACGCAATCTACTTTTTACGTACAAAAAATTTCTTTGATTATCTTTACCGATCATCACCTGACAAGATGATATTTCCGATCGTTTTTTTGGCGCGCAAAAAGGTTTATTTGTTTAATTGTTAGTATGAGATCAAAGATACTGCATATATGGTCTGTTTTTGTATAAAATTTATAAACAAAAATGACGAGAAAATACTCAAAGCGTAATAGTTTGACATTAGCACAAAAAAATATATGATTTTTATATAGACAGCGGTCGAAAAAAACGCAGTCTTATTTGGCTACTTATTTACTGAAAAATTTGGTACACAAATACAGAGACAAGTAATATGCTAGAATATTGATACTCCGAAACTTTCAGAAACCTTCAATAGAGCTTCACGGCGATAAGTATATCACTAGCACTTTTGCTCTATCTCAAGATGAAAATATTCAAATGAAGTAAATCTCGCTGATAATGCAAGAACTTGAAAATTTGACTTCTGTGAAAATGTCAATGCCGAAAATCATTTTGATAATGATTCGATTATTCTTGAGTTAGTGCCAGAAACACAAGATGTGAAATAATAAAGTATCTGCTCCAAAAAGAAAACTTCAAATGTCAATAACGCATTTTTTCAAAAACCAAAGATTCTAATTATAAAGTTCTAAATCTCGCATTCAATCGCTTATTTTAATAAGGTGACCTTTATTTAAACTTTTAAACATCATTAATTTATTAGCACCGACTTCCAAGTGGAGAATACAGTTGTATTCTGTATATTAATTTTGAATAAGACCGCTTAATTGTTTTCTAACATCTATTCGTATTATTAAATTTGAAAATTTCTACAAAATTTGATCAATTTTAAGTCTTTGAAACTAGAAAATTCAGCAAACCACAATCCGTATTTTGTGAAGATTTTCAAAGAATCGAAAAACTAAATATATCAAGAAAAAAAACAATTTGTCTTTAAAAAAAGGCATGCCCCTTGAAATGCGGCATAATCCCCTTTGCCACCTTGAAATGCCTACTTTTTTTGAATTTTTTTGCATTTCAAGAGGGTTTGGGACTGTAAAATGATTAAAATTATTTATAGTTGACTAATTTTGTAAGAATTTTAAATAATTTCGAATAATTAATTTAAAATTAATTTCAGTCAATCTTTTGTATTCAGGATTTTTGAAATCATTTTTTGAAACCCACTTTTTTAAATATGTCAAGTTTTTTGAACAAAATATTAATTATTTTTCTAAAAATGTCAAATAATTATGATTTTTCATAACCATTTAAAATATATTTTTCATGCAATAATAAGAATGTTATTCCTTAATTATGTCAAATATATTAAATGTTTTCGAAATAATATGATAAAATTCTAAGAATAATTGTCAAATTTTAGGCTGGTGCATGAACCTCGAAGGTACTTACGAATGTGTAGACGTATTGATCCCTGGAAACGAAGATCCAGAGGGTAGATGTGATGATATTGACTGTGGAGATGCCGCTGCTGGTGCATGTAAAACCGACATCGATATTGATGCTCTTACTTACAGTTCATATTGCGTCTGCAATTTACCATTCTATATTTAAGGGATAAACACTGAAAAACGTGAGCTGAAATTATCGTCCTATTTTTATTTTCTGAAAATTCCTTAAATAACATGTCCAGGTTTTTATTAATTTCCTCCTCGCGACGTCTGTGAATAACATTCACTTTTCTTGACAAAAGAGTCACATTGAACGTGAAAGTTTATTTCAATCGTGACGTTATACAGTTTTTCGGTCAAATTTTGGCCATCTGGAGTCTAAAATGATAGACTCTAGACTCAAGTTTTATAAAAATTACGATGCTGTTGAATTTAATAAGCTTATTTCCTTCAAGGTCTAATAATATCAAAACAGAGCTTTATATTGAAACACTATGACCACAAAATGTAGTAAGTCAAAGTAGAATCTTCGATATAACAATTCATTGCGCAATATCTGGTGATACACAGAAAATGAAAATATAATTTTCAAATTTTCAGCTTCCTCAGCAAAAAAACTTTTATTTCAAATATTTATGTGAAGGTTTTATCCCTGGCGTCAGGTTGAATATAATTAGCCAAAAATGTGAGGACGTTGATGAATGTACTCCTGTTAATCCTTGCCCAATGGTCGGCCAAGACCCTGTAGCAGACTTTTGTATGAATGAACTTGGAGGCGTTACATGTAGTGCTCTCGACGATCCATATTTAGTTTGTGCCGAAGGTGCGCATAACTGTGGATGGAGAGGTGTTTGTACCCCAGATAACACCAGAAAAGGACAGATTTGTACTTGTGAACCAGGTTATGCTGATATTTGTGAAGATTCATGCTTGTTTAGCCTCGATCCATTGTGTTACAAGAAACGGTTGATTTTTTATAATGTGACTCGGGCTTTACAAAGGAATGCATCCTCAAAAATTTTCCATCCCTATCCTATAATAAAAACAAACAGGGATGGCGGGATGTTTTATCACGTTCCGGGATAGACTATTCGTTTATAAAATAATCCCTTTTGGGGATAAATTTGATTAAAATTTATTCATTTTTCGTTTAAATTGTTTTCAAAACAACTTTTTTGGAAAATCGGCTTCTTAAATAGGATAAACTTTTGTCACTCTGTTGTGTTTTTGAGTTAATCCGAAGCTAAAACAATTTTAAACCTAAAGTTGACGATAAATTTAAAAATGATTTAAATTAAATTTTTTTTCCAGTTTTATGCAGAAATTGTCCGTAAAAACTTAGGCATCTTTTTGAGTAGGGGCGTTTGACAGCCTGATGTTAATCACTTAAGTATAGAATTTTTTTAGTTCAAATTATTTATGACTCAGTGAAATCTTTAACTAATTATTTTTATTCGCTCTAAAATAATAGTTTTTCATTAAATTCGAAAATCAACCACATTGAGTCATGTGTATCGTCTCTCTTCGGTACTCATCGTTGTAAAAATATCAATGAATGTCAAAAAGATATGCTTTCGCATGTGAGACACAATTGCTTGGGAACTGATCAATGCGTTGATACTGATGGTAGCTACGATTGTCTTTCAAAATGCGAATTGTCTAACGTCTGCGACGAAAAGGTATTATCAATTTTTTTTCCAAAATTTATGAAAGTTTTTTCATAAAAACCTAAATTGACAGATTTTAATTTCAATATTGAAGGCCGAATGCAAAGCTGATTATTCCGAAGATGGTTTTCATTGTGAATGCGACAAAGGATATCATGGAAATGGGAAAATTCAACTTGTTGATGCTGTTGCCGGACTCTACGGAGCCGGTGGCTATAAAAAACCTAAAGGAGAGGAATTAATTTTCGAGTTGTTAACCGTTGTTTAAATTGAAAAATTGTCGTCAAACGGTTGAGCTTTCTTGTGACTTATTGCGTTGGTTTTTTTAATTTTATCGATTTCACCACCACACTTCCAAATAGACAAATCTACTTTTTAAATAAGAAAACAAACAACGTTTGAACTTGTTCCAAATCGCACAAATTATAAATTTATCAAAATATTCCGGAGTTTAATTCACTAAAGCCATAAAAAAATTAATTTAAATGATTTCTAAAAGTTCTTAAAGATTTAGTTCTTCGAAATAACTTTCTGAATACTTTTGCTATTTTTCTAAAACTACAGAACATTATGTTTATGTTTCAAATGAAGATTTTTATGAAATTATTCTTGAAAATCATTTTTTCTACCTTAATTTTTTTTATATTTTTAAATACGATGTAAAACTATTTATTTAATTTATTTCAATTTGTGTAACATTTTGAAGAACATTAAGAATGAGGATGAACAGTGAAATTATGAACTAGAGAACAAGTTCACTTAAAAATAATCCCAACTATAGGATGTCAAGATATTGATGAGTGTGCCTTTGGTATTGATAATTGCAATTCAAGTATTGGTGAAGTTTGTGTTAACGGTGATGGTAACTTTACTTGTTCAACTGATCAAGATCCATTTGGAGTTTGTCTCTTTAACGCTCACGACTGCCACCCACTGGCTGACTGTGTTGTCAATATGGATGTTAAAAGCGGATATGAGTGCGAATGTCACGCTGGATACTACGGAAATGGTAATTTTCAATTTACTATGGATACGTCAGGCCGAAAACGCCGAGTTGCCCCAGGTCTTGGATATCTTGGATCGCAATCAGACGAGCGTGGTATGCCTGCTGATAACGATTTCCTAAATAGCATTGCCTCATATGATGACGTTGTCGCGTCTGGCGGCAGTAACGCACCAAAGGAAAGTATACATTTTTTCTCTGAGAAAATTTATCATTAATTTTTTCAAAATCTCTAAAATTTTATCAAAAATGCGTTGGCAAAACAAAGCAGTGAAAATAAAATAATCAGGAAATGCCGCATTTTTTGATTAATTTGTCTTTGTTCGGTTATTAAATTAAGCTGGTTAGATTATTTCGGGACGTATTTTTTGTGAATCAGAAGTAATTTTTTTAAAAATAGGGTCAAACTAAAAACATCCTGATCATTTTCTTGGGCGTTAAATTCCGTAGACGAAGAATTTCTTTAGCCTTTGTCGACAATTTGTGAATGAAAACTGTTAAGAACAGACTATTGCATATCGAAATTTTGCATCGAAAACGATTGGTCAAAAAATTTTAGATAAATTTGTCTTTATCGTGTGAAAATTGAAATTTTCGTATTTTTGCCAAATTATATCATCGCCAAATTACTTTTTACCCAATTTCTGACTTATTTGTTAAATTGTCAAGCCTCCGCATTTTCGCACAATAGTAACCGGTCGGTTATAGTCATGAAAATAAAAAAATTTATATCATTTTCAAATATAGTGACAATGTTCTCAAAAATTCGTCTGGATCATACTTTTATCAACTTTGTTGTTCATAGAAATTAGCGATAGAACAAAATATTATAAAAAATTGTGTTGATATTATTTTTAATGGAAATTTTCGACGGATCATAATTTTCTATCATAACGATCTTTAATTTTATCTTCAAAAATGATGAAGTTTCCCACCTACGCATTTTATACATTCAAATATAAAGAACAAAAATAGAAATTTTTATGGAATTTTTATCGACCAAAAATGAATACTCAAACAAAAGGGATGTATGAATATCGACGAATGTTTCTACAAACTAGACACTTGTGACATGAACGAAGTTTGCTTTGATACGATCGGTTCATTCACATGTGCTCCAGCTACAACTACTATGGCTCCACCAACTGTTGCACCATTGGATTGTTTCATCGCACAAAATGAATGTGATGAAGATGCTGATTGCTACGCCGATCCATTCGTACCAGGTTTAAAAAATAGCAAAAAAATTTGAGAATAATGAAAATGGCTGAAAAAGTTCAACTTTCAAATAAGCGGCTCAATTCTGTGACATCTTTTGTACAGAAACTCATTAAACGCAAAATAACAGTGAAATCTGGTAAAAGAATTTTAATTAGGAAAAATTTCATAAGAAAAATTTGCGGGAAGAAGTTCTATTTGAGTCAAAGTATTAAATTATTTGTTCAGAAAAACAATTTTAATAATATCAAAGATAATACCTTTTGTTGCGTTCTCACTGTGACGTCACAAAAATACACTGTTAAATCACATCACATGATTGGCGACTTCTTTCAAGAATCCGGCGATGTCATTGGTCACTGTCTCTTATTGTGACGTTCCAGTGAGAACGCAGGATTAGAGAGAAACTTCGATCTGCCGATAATTATACCTTGATAGGTGTTGACACTCCTGCCCAAGTTAAAAGATAAAGCAGAAGTGTCTACACCTACCAAGGTATAATTTTCGATATTCCAGTGATCAAATTTTTTGACACTGAGTCGGTGACGTGAAATTCTTTCCTCATGTGTCCAATTTCTGTGAAAATTTTCAAACTGCACAAAAATTGTCACTGTATGAATTTGAGCAAAATCAATAATATGTTGTCAAGATACTCAGATTGTCATAAAAATCTAATATAAAATATATTGACTGATTTCGTTAACCTCGCTGATGTATTATTTCAGGTGGACTTTTCTGCAAATGTCGCGAAGGATTTTCGGGAGATGGTCGAGTCAAGAAAGACGAGCGAGGTGGTAAAAGCCGAGGATGTTTCGATATTGATGAATGTTCTGAAAAAACTCATAACTGTAAGCCGTTTAACGACGAATATTGTTCAAATGAATACGGTTTTTACACGTGTATTGTCAACAAAGCGTGCAAAGGTTCGGTACGAATAATTTGTTTTTAAAAGGATGATGGTCAGGTTGAAGTACTATGACCCTGTTTAAACGAGAAATCTGAGAAAATTCATACTAACTAAGTTGGTAAATTTCAGTCTTACAAATTTAATTTGTTGATATTTCATCAACTGGTTGTAGAATTATGAATATGAATGTTATGCCAACATCCACAACTTTTATAACAGAAAAAGCACTGAACTTTGAAGAGTTATTTGTTGGTAATCTATGAAAAATATTCATTTCTTCAAAAATATTCAATTTTTTGAAAAATTTTTTTTTTGATGAGAAAAAAAGAATTTACTGATAAATGGCCCTTTTTATAATAACCATTACTTTTGATCAATTTTTGGATTTTCTTTGAAAGTTTTTAACTTTTTGTTAGTTTTTGAAATAATACGTTTATTAATTTCGAAAATTTTTTTCTATAAATCTTTAAATAATTTCTTTGTGACTTGGTGATTTTTTAATTTTAAATAATTTTTTTTCTTTTTTTTTTCAAGATAATATTCCCTAATAAGAACCTTTCTTGTTTCATCATCTGAGAGTTAAGATAGTTTGTACCCAATTTTAAGAACTCACAAAATGTCATCCACAAGCCACTTGCGAACCACTTGGAGAAAGTGACTATAATTGTATGTGCCCGGTTGGTTATGAAGGGTCTGGATATGGTCCAAAAGGTTGCTTCGATATCGATGAATGTGCTGATAAAACTAACAAATGCCACCCAACTGCTCTTTGCCTTAACGAAATGGTAATTTAAGATCGAGCAATCATTAATTTTTCAAATTTACAAAATTTTGCTTAAAATTTACAATTTCCTGATGAGCTTATTTTAAGTTTTTTCAATTGTAATCAAAACTTTCGAGTCGAAAGTCAAGTTTGTATATTTACTTATTTTTTTTAATTGTTGATTTAGCATTTCACAAGCCGTATCTCGGAACACTCATCTCGATATTCGATAAGTGCAAATATAAATAATAAATTAATAATATTAATTATGTTATGTTAAAACGCTCACAATAACAATCTCCAAATAATTGAGTTTTATAAAAGATTTTTCGTGTTTGTTCGAGACATATAAATAATTATTAGTTTCAATTCAAAAATGGTATTTTTTGACAGGTTTTGCTTTTTGCGTCTTCAGAAATAGAAAAATTAGAAATTTTAACTGAAAAATTGTGTTTTTGGTAAAAAAACAATATAGCTGGTTATCGTACCTTAATTGGCTCAATTACAAAAAACGTCTAGAATATTGAATTTTAAAAGTCTGAAAAAGAAAAAAAGAAAATATAATTTTTTAATAAAATTTTGATTTTTAAAATTTAAATTTTTTAGGGAAGTTATAACTGTAGATGTCCAGATATTTCTCACGGTGGTTTCTTACCTGGAACTGTTCCATTAATGGAAGCCTGCGATGGTAAGTATTCGTCGATTAACTTCACATTGCACAAATCACTGCTGATATTGCACAAACATCGGCACCAAAGTGGTTTTAACGTGAATTTTAGCCCTTTACGAATTCGTCCTGAAATCAGAATCAATTTTTTCAAGATATTTTTGTTTTTATCCGCAGGCAGGGCAAATTAAAAAGCAAGCCTTTATTCTGGTTTATTAAACTCCAGGTGAATCGCTCCCGTTACATCGATGGATTTTCCTGCTTTGTCAAGAACAAATGGCTGCAAACGAATCGAACAAGACCAATCAAAGAAAATTCTGTTTTATATAACTGTGAATTTTCATAATTTTTTGTATCTGTAAAATGCAAGGTTTTTCTCAATCGATTTTGCGTTCCGATTGACATTTTTTCTTTGCATTTATAGAAGAATATTTTAATAAAAAATTTTATTTTCATAAATTTTGCAGATAGTTTACATCACAAAATTAATTAAAAAAGGTTCCTAAGCTGATGATCGAACCCAAATCAGCAATTGTAGTCCAGAAAGATAATGGAAAAATTAGTGTGATGAGTGAATTTTATTTCGAATTAACATTTTTGAGCACAGAGCCAATATATTGGCTCAAACATATTTGAAACCATCTAAAAATGCGAGAAAAAGACCAAAATTATTTAAAGACTAGACATCAAATACATATGTGTGGTTTGCCAGTTTTGAAAAAAGTATTAAATGCATGTGTAACACTTAAAATGAAAATTCTAAAGTTCCAGTATTCCATAAAAATTAATTAATTGAAAATTTGAATTTAAGCACTAAACATTGTCTACAGTGTCACTTCATGACCGGATAATGACAACAAAAGTTTAATAATCAGCTTTTATAGGATAAAAATAGACATTTAAATTAAAAATCGTTATATTTTCATCAACATATTTGACTTATTTATAAATATTGTTCATTTATATCACGTGATATACAATACTAATCGGGGAAGCTGTTTCGAGCGGTGAGAGAAAGTTTGTTCTTTGTTTGAAATAACTTTAACTCACGCATGAATCATCATATTTCAAAAAAGCTTCTACGATGAGTATAGACTTCACTGTATAGTACAATACTGATTGTCGGAAGCGATTCAGAGGGCGGTTTAGGTTTAAGTTATTAACACTCGGTGCGCGGCGACGCTGGGTACAAGCTATTACTCATCGTCTTCTATGATTTTGTGAGGTAACCCAAATCGGAGAAGCGTTTCTTTTCACGCTACTAGCGGTGGGCTCCGAGAATTTATGACTATGTTTCTAGAACTCAAATTTTTTCTCTATGGGAAAAATTGAAATTCAAACTGCTTCGAGTTTTCTGAAACAACGTCCAAATTAGAGACAATATATTGGCTCTGGTGCCTCGACGGAATTTTTTTATATGCTCACAAAAATCGAGTAATCCAAATATTTTGGTAGTACTCATAAGTCGCCCGAAAATTAAATTTGATATGAAGAGTTATTAATACCGACGAAAGTGGATGATGTGAGAGAAAATTTCATAAGCTGATTTGAAACAGTCAAGGGTCAGGAATCTCATTGTCTAGCTCTTTCCTTCATATCTCGTATCAACTTATTTGCAGTCGTTTTTCTTCGAAACGGCGGCATTTCACTTTCACACACATCATTTTTTGATAAAAATTGCAAATTTTAGATCAAATTTTTGAATCTTAATCAACGATTAAAATTGTATGCGAATAGGTTTAACTTATCCGAACTTTCGAATATGCCAGTCGTCATAGAATATATTTTTGAGGTGGGCACTTGAGTGATGCATCAGGTTTTTTTACAAGGCCTCAGCTTCTCAGTGAATTTTAAAGTTAAATTTTTGTATAGTTTTTATAACTGGCCAATGTGACATTGGTTTTGTCCGTCATACTTTTAGAAGTCTTTCATTGGCTCGGAATCAAACGGTTGATGTTAAAGAATAGGAAAATATTGTTGGATAGACAAAAAAACGATTTATAATAAAATGATCAACAGATGAAATTTCAGAAGTTGAAATTTGCTCTTATTTGTTATACTGCCCTGAATCGTTATTCATGAGCTTGCGTAGGTTATCGTTTAGAGAATAAGAAAACTCGAAAAGTCGGGAAGTCTAGAAGGCAGGCAAAACTTCAGATACAGTTCAAGCGGTATAAATAATAAAAAATTAACTGCCAATTTTGGAAAACAACGCGAAAACATTTTTATCTTTTTTAACGATCATACTTGGACGGTTTGTATCACTAAAAAACGTATTTTTTTTGTTGATTATCGCAAAAAAATCTTTTTCACAAAATTCTACATAAATTTGAAATATTGAGTTGGCGCACCTTTTTATGTGAGTTCGCAAGCAATTTTTTTTTAAATTATGTCATTCTTCTGCCGAAAGCTGGAGGCCAAAGGATTTTGTTTGTGACCTTTATAAATTATCATTCATAACTTGTATAACCTAAGTTACGTCCAAGGAGGCAATATTTTAATGTTTTCGCTTGCATCAGATTCTTTACATTCAATTTACTTCTTTGTGATCATATCAATCGGCAGTCTTTCTTCATATTTCAAATCAACAGTGATATTTGTAAAGAATTTTTCGTAATAACGTTTTAAAATCTCATATTTCAGGTCCTCAAAATAAATTGTCAATTTTTTTTATATCCAACAAACTATTGTGTTGGTTAATTTCAAAGCTAGGGAGATAACTTTTTAAGAAATGTGCAAATTTTGTTATTAATTAACGTCGATATAAAGTAAAGAATCAATACTATTGTTTTCAGCCGAAATATTAGGTTCATAACGTTAGCAAAAAAACTTAATTTTGATCATTTTTGTGAAAACCGAGAAAATCAACGCGTTAGCTTGGGCTCACAGGATTGCTTGGATTTTATATCTGTTGATATATTCGCAGTCAGCAAGTTATAAAAGACATTATCGAAAATAATCTTTCGGCCAACTGTCTCCATCAGCACCATAACTGTGAAATCAGAAAAAACATTGTTCACTATATTTTATGCCGTCACAGTTATGACGCTGGTTAGCAAACGGACCGAAAGATTATCTTCCGATAAGAAAAATGCGTGAATCGTCTTTATTTTTGTTCAATCAAAAGAAAAATGCGTGAGTTTTCATTCCTGAGATTCTACGTTAATTTCGAAAACGCTTAGGTAATTTTTTTTAGAACACCCGGCTGAGGTTTTGACACTCTCATTTGAGAACGGAGAAAGATATTCACAAACTGTCTTTTGCATCCAACAGACAATAAAAAACTCCAAGACCAAAATTTTCTGATTTTCCGACGGATGTCCGGTTATACCGGAAATTGACCGGTAAAAGTTAAAAAAGTCAATTCTGAGAACATTGCATTCTTCGAAGCCAATTTTTTGGCATCTTGCACAACTTGTCGTCGGAAATTTTTTGTCCAAAATCTTTTTCTTATAATAAGCCGCCAAAGAGCCAAATTTCAGCTTTTTGTATCTCTCAAATGGGGGGACCTGTGAAGCTGAAAATATACTCACCCGGATAGTTTTCAAGAAAAAATGTTTGGCAATAACATTTGTGTCATATTACACCTTCAAAGGGGTCGGACTGCGCTAACTCTATTCTTCAAGAAAAAATATTAAAAAAAGGATGCATTAGACAAGAATCGAACGCTAACAAATCACCGTCAGACTCCAAAACGTTAACCATTACACCAAGGAGAAGTTATCATCTGCTGAAATTTCCTCATATATCCCTTTATCACTTTTTGGTTAGAATGCGTAGCCACAACGTTAAAGTCACACGTTAATAGGAGTAGTGGCTACGCATTCTAACCAAAAAGTGATAAAGGGATATATAATAATTGTCCTTATTTTACGGTGTCAGATGACAAAAAAAATATTGCCAAAAAAATTCTGACTAAAAGTTGTTTATAATTCAAAACTTAGTTTCGAGAATGTGTTGTGTTCTCAAATCGATTTTTTTAAAATTTTACCGGTCAATTTCAGGTATACGGACATCCGTCGGAAAATCAAAAACATTCGGTCTTGGAGTTTTATTGTTGTTGGATGCAAAAATCCGTTTGTGATATATCTTGTTCCGTTCTCAGTGAGAGTGTCAAAACTTCAGCTGGGTGTTCTAAAAAAGTTACTTAGTGACCTTAAGGGGATTGTATGCAGCACCTCAGGATCGCTGCAATTAAAAAAAAAATAATTTCTGGATTTTTTTTCTAGAATTGAAATCGCTTGCTAACTGAAATGCCGAATAATGACAAATGATCAAACAAAATAACCCATTAGTGATCAATTTTCACGGAGATTCAGACCAAATAAATTGGAATTTTTTGACCATATTCTAGAATTTCTCAAAAATATCTTCGGTTGCATAAACTGGAAAACGAAATAATTCTAGATATGGTATCATTTCAGAATACAAAAAATCAACTCGAGAGAAAAGTGGTCTAAATGAAAGTATTTCAATATGATAGTTGTTCAGTTTTTTGCGCTTTTCAATATTTAATTTTTAGCCTAATCAATGTTATAATGGCCCGCATTAAATCAGCTGAAATAGTGATTGCGAGAAATATAAAATAAATTATTAAAATTCCTTGGTTAAAAGTTTAATATGATAATAGAGAAGGTTTATTAAGAGAAAGAATCGCATGTACGTTCGTGAGGTATACTTTTTTTGTAAAATACTCATTTTGCCTATATTTAACTTTAGCAAGGATTTTCAAAATACTTTTCGGCGATTTAGATGGAATTTATATGCTGGTTGCAATTGTAGAAAAAATTTTTCTGACCCATTATATCGGCATTATGTGATTTTTGGATACGTGGATATGACGGTATACTTAAATGGAAAGAAAAACCAGCAATTAGGTTTTATGCATTTAAAGGTTGATGTGATGATATTTTTTATAAATGAATCAATTTTTGACTTCTCAAGGTTACGGACTACAATATACAATTGGAAAAATAAACGTTCACTCAATTCTGACAAAAGATATTTGAGTTATAAAAAGAGCTTATTTTTCCCCAGCAAATTGCTGGAAGCACCCACAATCCCCTTAAATTGCTAAATCTGAATATTTCCCTAGATAAAACATTTTAAAAACCCTTTGAGCTCCAAAGAACGTGTAATTATACTCGATTTTGTTACCAAGATGAAGATAATTGACTTTGATCAAGTGACGCACCTAAAATTTCGACTCATGACATAATTCCAGGTCTTCTACAAGATCAATTTTTTTTTTCATTTTAAAAATTTTTTTCAAATCCAATTTCCGCCAAAGTGGTCTTTATCTTTTTTCGGCATCAATCATTGATAACTTTATTTTTGCAAACAAGATTCAAACGAAATTTTCAAATAAAATTATATCGGAAACAAAACTTCACTCCCTGATCAATACACGACTTTTGCATTTTTTGAACATTCCTTGAGAGATATTTATTCAAATTTCACGCGACAAACTATCAAAAACCTAATAGAATATATTATGCTGATATTCTACTTTTTGATTATTCCATAGATGAATTATTAAAAGTTTATGACAATTGATTCTTTAATCTATTTTCGACCTTATGAGCTGCACACTTAAAAGTTTCTAGTGATTCAATTTTCACCAGCGCACCGTCACAAAATATATTTCCTATGATGTGGATTATTTTTATCAAAACCTGTTTCATTCGATTATGCCTTACACTCCTTAACGTTTTAGAATGTCAAAATTCTGTGTGCAATTTCAAATTTTCAATAAAGTGCTGAACTAATTTAATATATGAAAAAAGGCAAGGTTAACTTGACAAGGTTCGTTTAATTCTATAAAATATATATCGATCACGGTACTTGCTGCGGCTTTTCAACCACTTTTTCAGCCAACAAATAAATCAAATTTGGCGTTTGAAAACGACTTAGCCGATTTGATTTTTAGAAAGCTGAAACTAAGCACAAATATAAAGAAAAAAAAATTGAACAATAAGTGGTCCGAATCAGACCATTTTTAAAATTTTTAACAAAAACTGATCATTTAAACAATTTCATTAAACAATTCATTTTTATTTTATTATTCCCTGGATATATGTGCTGAGTTTGCGCTATCTAAAAACCAAATCGTTTTCAAAAGCCGAATTATATAAAAATTATGGCTACAAGAGTGGCATGAGAGCCTTAGCAAGTATCGTATTGGATATATTTATAAAGCATGTATACTGTGATGAGTGAATCTAAAAAAATTAAGTCGATTATTTGCATAATGACACCTTTTCGTTTATAAGTGAGTTTTGAGCATTATCGTCGTCATGAACCCATGAAATACTGAATTTTCAATAAATTTTAACGACCACAAAGATTGCCAAGACAATTTTCAAGCAAAAGTTGTCTATATATTTCGAAATCGCCATTTCTGATTAAAGAAAATACAATCACACATTTGAGCTACCTAAGAACGCAATCGGATGATCTTTACCGACAGTCAAAATTTTACCGGTTTTGACACGTTTAAACTCTGGAAGGTCATTTTGGATGAGGAAAGCAAATAATTACATAAGTTTCGAAGTTTAATTTTATATTGTAATAAAAAGTTGGCCGTGCACTCACGGTGAAATAAATGTTTAAATAATATTTCAAATATAATTATATATTCTGAAACGACATCTTAAAAATTTTAAATGGTGATATAATTTGAAAAATTAAATTCGTCGCCAAAAATAATAAATACGTTAGATATAATTTTTAGCATCATTTGCATTCAGCTTTTTGAGAGAGAACGCAACAAGTAAGTTTTCGGGTAAAAGTTTTCTGGCTCTGGTCTAAAATTTTTGGATAAATTCCTTTTTTGGTTTTTGTTCTTGGTTTGTATTCTGACTATCAGTGAAGTATTTAAAGTGATTTATATTTTTTTACGATTTAACTTAACAACCTGAACAACTAAATAGCTCTTATTTTCACGATTATTTAGTTTCTCTTTACGATAATTTGTTTCTTATCAGTGTTTTTTCTAGAAATTGAGCAAAACAATTTGATTTGTTGGTCTAATGCTTAAAATGTTAGTTAATCGTATTCAGGTAATTCTGAGCATCGTAAATAAACCCTTTATTAATTAATCGACCAAAAATGCGCTCAAATTATATCATTTAGATGCCCAGCGATATAAATACAGAGAAAAGTACGATACTTGATGAAAATTTATCAGCCCCTTAACCCGTGTGAGCACAACACCTTCATAAAGGTGACTGCATATTTAAAATCATCTAAAATATGCAAAAAAAACCATCGAAGAATTGTCTCCTTCGAGACATTATAAAGAATTTTCCAAGGATTTTAAAAAAGTGACTTTTTTTTTTTTTGGAAATTTTTTTCAAATTTTACGGGAGGTTGATTTTTGAGATTTTTTTCCAATCTTTTACTCTATAAAATTAATGCGACCTATGCGTCAATTAAAATTAAAATTAGCCAGTTTTTAGGAAGTGTTTTGCCATGGTGACACTCAAAACAAAGATTAATTGGTATACAGGAAAAGATATTTTTTCAAAGTGATATTTCAAAATTTCAATTTAAGTATTTCACGAAAAAATTTAATTATTAAAAATTAATTCGAGCAAATATTGTCCACAGAGTCACTTGATTAGTATGCAAAAAATAATAAAATGTACTACCTGCTTTAAGGGGAAAATACCCATTTATGAAAATTGTGATTTTTCATCAAAATGTTTAACCTATTTAAAATAATTTTGATTGATTATATAAAAATCAAATCAGAAAAAACGATGACATAGGTCAGATCCTTGTGCATCGATTCCAATACCAAAATAATTTGTGAACACCACTGTGAGCTTGTATACGCTGATCTGTACCTTGCTCTATCAGTAATTCTAAAACTAAAAATCAAAATTCTAGAATATCAAATGTCGATGCAAAATCTATATCGTGTAACTACCTTATGCAAAAAAATGAAACTCTAACTACCTTGGGCTTTCTGTAAACGCGCTTGAACAGTCACCTATATAAAGGTGGCGTCTTGCGGAAACTTTTTTTTCTGTGCTCACACGGGTTAAAACAATAACAGTCAGAAGAAAAAATTTGGTCATCTTGTTGGCAGGTACTGCCAAGCAGGAAATAAATTTGTATACCCCTCATTCTTTACTATTTTTTATATAAGTCTTCTTTCCGGAGTCAATTATTAAATGAACTTTTAAAGGGGTGGTCGGCGCTAAACCGTTTAACATCGGGGTTTTACGGGTGAATCAAATTTTTAGTCTTCTTTTTGGAAAACAATAATAACGGCGAGTTTAATAAACGGTTTTAATTTTAAAAACCATTTAATAAAATTATGCTTTCAGCTCTATTTTTCTCAGAAAAGTAAATTTGGTTTAACGGTCAATTTGTGCTTTGTTGATTTCGGACAGACAAACCTTCCGTTTTGAAAAAATAAGACTTTCCAAGAAGTCTCAAGTAAGTCTCAAATTATAAATTTTTGTTTTAGTTCAAATAATAGAGCCGTTGTTAGAGATGGATCATAAAATAAGTACATATTTCATAAGGGGGGGTGTGTACTTTGTTCACACTGGGTACCTGGAACACTACACCAGGGGTGAAATAGTTAATAAACAATATTGTGTTTTCTAGAGATGTTTGTTTGATGAATTAGAAACCGAGCCAAACGAAAAAGTTTGTTAAAAATTTGGTTATTATTGAAAATATCAAGGCTGTCCGTAATGAAAATTTTTCACAGATTACTTTGCCAGGTAAGACATTTTTCTGCCCACAAAATAATTGACGTTATTTTTGGTCACAAATTCGGCAGAAATAAACTAAACGTAGGAGTTTGACTCTTCAGGCTGAAGACTTCAGCGTCAATTGTATTTTTTTATCAAACCGGTTAAGAAAATACGTATAAAAACCAAATAAGCAAATGAAAATCAACTTGGATCAAATTTACTTTTTATTACCCAATTTCCAATTAACCTAAAATAACCAATTTTTATTGATCTAGATTTGAACCAATTGGAATCGCATTTGAGCTAAAAAATCTGAAAACTCTGATATAATTCGAATTTTTGTTAGAATTTCGTCATTTTTTTCTTTTTATTCGTACAGCTTTGACTAAATAAGTCAAATATGATTATGTTTCAACTATTTTTAGACTGTGTCTGTTTGATGAAACAAATAAATTTCTAATCACTCATTTGAAAAATATTTAAACTAGAAACTTGTTTATGTAAGGACCTTCTGTGAGGACAAATATTAAGCAAAGCACATATGAGGCACTATGAAACGCCAATTACTTTTAATTAAATCATGATAAAACATTTTTCCTTGCAATTGCATGTTGTGAAACTTATAACCTTGAGAATTAAATGATGTTTACGTGACTATTTATCTGCGTGAACCAACCGGTTCACCGACATTAACCAATCGTTTTAGGATTATAACTGTATTTGGTTGAAAATAACAAGTGTTAGAGAAACAGGTTCAAATGAAACCCGGCTGTGCAGAGCCGCACGGGCGGCTGTGAGTTAACAAATAATTTTTGAATTTTTCTCTCTAAATTCAGTAATTAATCAGCTTTGTCATCCTTTTTACTAATAAATTTTAATTATTATCAAAAAAACACTCAAATACAGTATTAGTGATTTAAAATTCACTGTAATTAATTTCACTGTAGTATTTACAGTTACTAGTTTGTATTACAGTGACACTATTTATTTTTATATCAGACTCCCAGACGCGTGTTATTGTATAAGTCAGCTTAATAGTATCAAGGGGCAACAAGTTTATTTAATCTGGTCACTCAAGATACCTAAATTTGCGACGTCAGCTTTTTTTTTACTTTTTACTCAGAAAATTATTTTATTCTGACCAAAAATCTCGTAAATTTCGAAATAAAATCAGATGATCTATAGACGCGGTTAAAACGAATGTAATTCACTTATATTTTATAAAAGAATAGAAATCGTTGATATAATACAAAAGAATAAAAAAAGAGAAATCAAAATAAAGTCATTATAAGTCAAATTAAAAACCAGTGGGTTTAAGCAACTTTGGCTTGATAAATAATATGTAAGAGAGAAAATGGACATAATTTTTGTTTTGCCTAATAATACAAACTGTTCAAATGCTTTGATGTGTTAATGACCCGATTAAGCGTGAAATTTACAGGGATTTTTCTTCCAAAATGTACGGAAAAGTACCTATCTCAAAAAGTACTTTTCCGTACATTTTTTATAACGAGAAGTTCGTATATCTTTAAAACATATACGCTTCATATTAACTGGTCAATTCTAAGGACTTATTATCATAAACAAACAAATAAAAACTTTTATTGTGAAAATTTTTATCTTGAAATCTGACCCCCAGAGAGAAAAATCAGGTTGGTCTCTTGTTCATTATATTTTATATCTGTGAATTTAATTAGTTCTTAATGCTTTATAATGTCCATAACACTGAATCACCAATTTTTCACAGGAACGTTACAAGATTGGTTTATTTATTGAAATTGATATTTTCTTGGATCTGGTAGAAATTCTAACGATAATATTTCTCAAAAAATTAAACCTTACGTTGAGTCTCACCAAATATTTCGCAGTTAATTTTTATGGTTTATTACCAGTGATTTATCATATCCCCCTTTCACATTTTGCGGTATATTTGGGCTCTCTAACTATCGCATGTCACATTTGTGCCAATTGTGGCCAATCAGTCCGTGTCAGTCAGATTTATTCAGAATGGAAATACGGAACAAAAATGTGGCATACTGTAGATAACACACTACATTTACTACACAGGGCCCAAATCGTCAGCAAAGATATAAGAGTAGGTAACCAAAGTTGATACTTTTCTTAGCTATACGTTTGTGAAGGATAAAAGAATCAGAAATCATTTATAAATGTCGGAAATTAAAATTTAATTAAATGCAGCTAAATTTGAAAATTGAACCAATCGCGGTGATTTTTTTATGACAACTTTTCTCCATACATCAAACTATTTTATTGCTTTAGCAATCGCGATTTTATTTATTATAACCAAAATTTTTAAGCTAGATTCAGTTTTCTCGAGCAAAAATAAAAATTCGTAAACTTGTATGAACTTTTGTTCTTTTAACCAAAAACAATATTTGTTGAATGATAGTGAACCAGTTTTTACTTAACCCGTCTACTAAATCAGTATTGATTGGCACTCAGTGGTCATTAAGAACGCCCGTTATTATAGTTGAATATCCCTTTATCACTTTTTGGTTATAATGCGTACCCACAACGTTAAAATCACACGTTAAAAAAAGTAGTGGCTACGCATTCTAACCAAAAGTGATAAAGGGATATACACTAATTTTATGCAGTTCTCCGACAGATTTGGTCCCTCAAAAACAAGGGGGGGGCGAGAAAACGACGCTTCGTTTCAAAACGTTAGTCATCCAATTCAGTTCTTAGATAGCTCAAACTGAGCACAATTATCTAATTAATATAAACATTAAAAATTGTTTTTAATAGGGCCAATGATTTTATCTTTTTTTAAGATTACTGAAATTGTTTAATTATCAGTTTTGTTGAAAATAGAAACAAAGGTGTGAGAAAAAATAGAAACAATGATCTGATTCGGACCAATTTTAAGTTTGTATTATTCACTAGATATTTGTGTACAGTTTGAGTTATCTAAGAACCTAATCGAATGATTCGTTTTTAAATGACACGTGGTTTGCTCGCCTCCCGTGTTTTTGAGGGACCAAATCTGTCGGAGAGGGCAGTAAAACGATATCGTCTGAGTCTGAAATTATTTTTTGACTCGTCTGGTACGTGAAATAGAGGCACTTGGCAAAGTGAAAATTGAATCTTGGGCAACACTGTCTGGAGTCCAGACTCTGAGCGTTAAATTAGGGGAATAATAACAGGTTTTTGTCAAAATGCTGCGTTCACGGGTCATCTCGTGATTGAAATGTTTTCGAAGCATGTATTATTATATTTAACACAACTCACAAAGATAAGTTGACCAAACGGTAGTTGAAGCTTTAAAATTCAATAAAGAGAAATTTACTTTCCTCAGAAGATGGTTTGCATCAAATTCTCATGGGCTGAACAGAATAATTGGTGCTGCTTACAAATATCAATGTAAAAACATAATTTATCCTTCCACTGTCGTTCTATCAGCTACAATCAACTGATTTTTTTGCAACCTTAAGTTTGAAGCTATGTGTTTGCGTATGCAAAAATGTTTTTGAGAGCATTTATGAGTTTATTTTGAAATAAGAACTGTTATTATTAAAGCACTATAATTTTTTTTTAAAAAACATCGACCGAGTTTACGTTATCAGCGGGCAATGACAGTTATCAAGGTTGGTTGAATAAATTCTATTGACATATTCAACGATTTTTGCACACCTTTTTTTTCAATTCGAAGGATCATGTGGTATTTTTCAGACTTTAATATAGTGAAAAATATCCGTTTTGAGGAGAGCTGGCTTTTCAACAATAAGTTCTTATATCAATTTCTTTAAAAAAACGCACAAACACATATTTTGCGACAGATTCATCGACCGTTCGGTCGTTGTTTTCATTGTCAATGACGATTTGAAATAAGGAATTTCAAAACTCAAAAATGGGTTTGGATGTTTTAAAGCTATCTTGTAGAGAACTTTTTTCTGATCATTTGAGGACGTAGGATTTTCTTTGTTCTTCATAAATTTTCGAAAAAAATTGATTTTACGGTAAATTTTTCGAGATTTTACCGGTAGTCCCCAACCCGGGTCTGGACAAGCCGTATGCAAAGCTAATAGGCTGATTTTTTGGCCAGTGAATATTAAGGGTTTTTCGGTTACTTGTTTTTTTCTTGAGGGTCGGCGACCAATATTTAACCTCAAATAACCCGTTAAAGTTCAAGGTTAATTTCAAGTTAATCAGATAGACTTGCAAGTACCCTCAAAAGCACCAAAATGGTCGACTTTTTAATGAGCGTATTAGAAACTATGGGTTAATTATACACCGTAAGGTCGCTAGAGAGCCAAAACTGGACTTAAGATTGACCTTGAGTTTTGACCAGTTTTTGCACTCTAGCGACCTCACAGTATATAATCGACTCTTAGTTTCTAATACGCTCATCTGAAAGTTGACCCTTCCGGTCCTTTTGAGAGTACCTGCAAGTTTATCCGATGAACTTGAAATTGATCTTGAACTTTGACGGGTTATTTCAGGTCAAATATTTGTCGCCGACCCTCAAGCAAATAATAGTTGACAGAAAAACGCTTAATTTTCACTGGCTAAAAAATCAGCCTTCTATTTTTGCATACGGCTTCTCCAGACCCGGGTTGGGGACTACCTGTAAAATCTCGAAAAATTGACCGAAAAATAAATTTTTTCGAAAATTTTTGAAGAAAAAAGAAAATCCTTGATCTAAAAATAACCAGAAAAAAATCTCTACAAGATAGCTTGAAAACATCTAAACCCATTTTTGAGTTTTGAAATTCATTATTTTGAATCGTCAATAATTAAGAGTGAATACTTGTTCAAAGTTCACAGTTTCACAGATCGTCACGGTAGGCTAAGAGTCAAACAGGAAGTTTTTGTTGGAACCCAATCAAAGATCGTACTGATAAGTAAAATTTCTAGGTACGACTAGGCTATTTCCTTCAAAAAACAAAATTAATGTTGCTATGTCATTAGAGTCAATCAGCATGAAATAATAGGAAGTGAATTAAATTAAGTGAAATAATTTTTCTGAGAAAGTATGAATTAATAAAATATTTGTTCAAATTAAAAAAAATAATTATAAAACTACATTTTTTATGATGAACATACATTTTTGAGAATATCCGCGATTCAATTCAGTAGGTTGAACCAAAATAAAAGTGATTTGTTTCAGAATTTCTAGTCCAAATGACGATATATGATGACGATCAGTCTCCTGCCGAGTTGTTTTTCGCCGAAGTTAAACCATTCACGAGGTATGTTAAATAATGTTTTGAAAATATATATTCTTTAAACGATCACTTGACATTTGAAAAAAATTTACAAAACTCAAGCTAAATAAATTGATGGGAAAAAGCTGCAAATAGCTCCGAAGTAAAAAAGCCGCTCAAAACTGTAACTGTTTCTTTCAGAGTGTTTCAATTAACAATTTAAAGTCTCACTTATAAATACATGACTGTCGACGAAAACATGAAATCAAAATGAAATAATCGTTTCAACGATAGCCATTCGAGTCATAAGCTAAATATTATCTTAGAAGAAGTCCAGAGCAAAAATCTTGTGTGTTGGATGTTCTGAAAAAATGGATAATTTTGAGGTATGTATTGGGTCTTGTTATTGGTTTTGATGGCATATGTATACTTGCCTTAGTGTGCGCAAGTGGTTACTTATGCCTATAGTTTGGTCATATGTCTGCCACATTGCAAACATAATAACATGATCAGATCAGTCCAAATGAGACGTCATGGAACATTTATTTGAAAAAGCAAACGGACTGACTGAAAAATGGAAACTTAGTTCGAATTGTATGAATTATAAAAGATACTTTATTCCATTTGAAGTGATGCTCAATCTTGTAAAGAATGATACTTTATGACACAATATGATGGCATGGAATCATAGGTAAACATCATTTTTTGATATAAATTGATAACGGTAACCTCCGTCCAAGTTTTTAAATGCTATTAATTTCGTTTTGTCCAACAAACGATCGGCCGGCAAAGTTGCCAACTCTGCTGATAATCGGCACTTTTCGTGATATAAGGCCAAGTAAAGTTTTTAGAAAAACATTTGTGGTCGTTCTAAATGACCCCTTACAAGATTGAAATAACTTTTTCATTTATAGGGAAGTACACGACTTACCATAATCGGATAACCCACTTTCGCGAAAAAATGGTTTCCATAAATGTTGTGGTTCCATTAACATGGTATGGTTTCCATACCAGGGTGTTCCTGTAATGGTTAGTTGTGTAGCATAACTTCAAGTGAGTACTGTAAATGACGTAGGATAAAGTCTACACGAACAAAATATAAAAGAAATCACAAACAAGTGGACTTGAGACCCTTTGGAAAGAGACGATTCTGAAACGGTATAAAATTAGGATTGAGAAGGATACCGTCGTGTGATATTGTCTTGATTTGAATGATCAATAAAATCAATGGATTTTCAGGGAATTAAAAATACGTTTTTGAGAAAATTTTTCGAAATTTAGTTCAGAAATTTAAGTTTCGATAGAAGACACGAATTTCACGCGATTTGTTAGCTTTCGAATACCAAATTCCAAAATGTGTACTAAAAAATCCAGGAGGACTACGCTTTTCCTGAGAAACCCTTAGAAGTGTCGATTTCACAAAAAAGTTTGAAGCTCGAATAGAGTTGACACCCCCTACGGACAAAAATTGATTCCTTGACGATTTTGGGCGGCTCTGAATAGCTTTTTTTGTAATTAAGCATTTGAGAAATTTAATATCGTTGGTTCAAGTTAATCTGAAATATTGCTCATAAAACTAATTAAGTTCTAAATTCAATCTTGTTGCGATAAAGGTGTTCAAATATTCGCTTCATCACATCTTAAGTTGCGTTGGCTTTGCAAGTTGGATCTGTCATAGGAGAATCTCAGTGATCGTCCATGGGTAATGGGGGGTGAAAAAATATTAAATTGTTCTGACCAATAAAAATTTGAAGTATGGTTTTTTTTTCTGGCGAAAGAAAAGCGATAGTTAGGGAGAAATCACTCCATAATTATTAAAGATTCTCCGGACACTTGAGATTGCTCGCCCTACGAAAAAAAAAAGACAACGGAAAATTTTTAAAATATTTCAAAGACAGTTTGAAATTTCTTTACACGTTCTAATAAAAAAATGAACTCAAATACTTTTTTGTTGTATCCAATTTTTTATCACTTAGTTAAGTCGCATAACTGCAATCATAACTATATTTGTTGGTTTATTCTGAAGTGGATTCTTAGCCTGTCAATTTTTATGCTCACGCCTTCTTATGCGAAGTTTATACAAGGTGGAGTGATGGTCGACAAAGGGGTGAACAGTGAAAGGCATAATACAGATAGGGCCGAATAAATCTTTTTCCCATAATTATCCTTAATCAAATAAATAATTCTGGCAAGCCTTTTTTAAGTTTTCCAACTTCTTAATGAAGATCTCAATTCAGTAAACTAATGTATTTTTTTAGATTTGATGACCAATATTTCACGATCAGAAAAGAGTTTAATATCTCTTTTGCCTCTACTTTTTTTCGTAACTGCCCCTCGAACAATAAATCTTAAACTTCAAAATAATTAGGTTTCGTCAGGAAGAATATAGGCCTGAAAAAAGTACTAACCGAGGAATGCAAATGGCATTAGCAAAATTGAAGTGTTTAGATCAGCGTTGAAAAAAATAGTTTAAAAAATCTAAAACTTTTTTTCAGCCGATAAATTTTCCAAATGATAGTTCCGCCTATTACAAGTAGTAATATCTGTTATTAAAGTGGATTCTCAGTTGGTGCTCTTGGCCAATGTATCTCCTATGTATTTGCAATATATCATGAGGGCGAGGTAATTATTGAAGGGGTAACTGCTTTACGTTGAGATCATTTTCATAATCTTTTAGGCCAAAAATCTCACCACAAAACGAAAGTGCTCGCATGCTCGAGATCGTTATGACGGACTGTGTAGAAGGCAGTTCTATCTCTTCTGAACATCAAGTATCTGGTACGACTTATCATTAACTAGTTCTTTTGAAATTTTTTTTAAGTGTCTGAATTGAGAAGGTCATACTCTTTCAGAAGAACGATCAATAATTTGCATATTGTTTATGATAACGTTTCCTGAATACATAATAGTTTGTGAATTGTTTAACCCCTCCACACCACGGAGCCATTTTAAAAAACACCCGTGAATTAGAGACAGAAACCGCAGGTTACTTCTACGTAACTCACTTTTGAGAAAATTTGTTTGAACTGCTCTCATTTCTTTAATTTTTGATCGGGTAGCTTCTTTGTAGTAACTTTTAATTTCTTCAAAGTGATCTTTGATAAATCTGCGTACGTTGGCTTTATTTCGAGAACAAAGCTGGTAGATTAAGCCGAATTGCAGATTAATTTCGTTGAGAAAGTCAGATTATAGAAAATTCAATCTAATTCCCTCCATCACTAAATTTCGTTCTGAACGTTCCTCATTTTTCTCAGAAAATGAATGCGTTAGGGTTAAATGACACTTTGTAATGTATCCTTTTTACGAGGTTATATAAGTCGAAATGTAATTTAAAAAAGGTATAGAAACGTGGAGTCAATCCTTAATCTCTAAGGACTAAATAACAGTGAACGTCTGCCAAGCATTTAGTTTCCCGAATAAGCGCACGGTAGCGTCCCGAATGCGTTATGAAGCACACTATAAAGGAATTGATACGTATGACCTGGTGCTGGAAAAATAGTCTGAAATGTGGATTTAGGAGTAAGACCCAAATTATAATAATTTGGTAACATACTAGTTTTTAAGCTGGCGACTGGAGAACGTGCGTAGAGGCCGCTATGACTTGAGTATATCTGGCACATCAAAAACTGCAAAAAAACATCTTTATTTCCGTGTTAACTTATTAAAAGAAATAAACAAGTGTCGTAGAAACAATTAGAAATTTTTTGGTCATCTCAGCCTTCTTAAAAAAGTACTCATAATTCGCTTCCTGTTCATTTTCTGCTGTTTTTGGAAGCTTGAACCAGTGGACTGAGAATCAAACAATTCAAAATCCGTGAACCTAACAGGTTTCAAAGGTATTTTCATTAAACCAGTCACGTCAAAAATTGCTCGACGCGAGTCAAACTCTGTGCAGGCTTATTTGTCTGCAAAAACTTTGAATTATCGGAGTAAGTGTTAGTCGAGAGAAATTATTTGCATTTTCTGGGCCTTCTATTGTTTCGTTGCTGATTGATGACTAACAATACTCTCTGATCAGCAACAAGGGTTACACACCATATCGTCCGGAATTCAGCTAAATAGTCTCAATACGACAGCTTACATGACTTATACATGTCACTACACTTATATCTTTCTCTCTGATTTGTTTCAATCCCTCCGAACAGGATAATACCTGATGCGACGAATTCTCAGTGAGCTAGTTATCACCATTGTGTTTTTACTGACAAACGTCCAAAATTCATGAACAGAATTAAGTGGAAACTGATTTAATTCATTAGATATTCGTGCTTCAGATCACCCGGTATTACCAAGTTTGCCTCGGGCGTCTGGAAAGCGGCATATTTGAGGTATACTTTCGCTCAATCTCACAGGTTCTTGGAAACCACAATTCTGATATTCATAGGGTTAATCAATTTGCTTTTCCATATCGTTCTATCCTTTTCCTTCGTTCCATGAGATACTTATATCTTATTATGCATCAGAAAGAACAGCATACAAAACAGCCAGTAAGTTCTAGAAAAATTCCAAAATTGTTCTCGAGAAGAAACTGTGTACGAGAAAAGCGTTATGATAAGAATGTAAACAGGAGGTGAAAACGGAAATTGCTTCTCTAAGAATGACAGTTTTCAAGTTACAACTCAATTAGCTCTCTCCCGATTTGCATTAAAGCCAACGTTTTGCAAATAAGTAGTTATGGCGCTTTCCATTTTTATTCTGTAACCGTATGGTAAGTAAGTCCGCTTTTATGATAGTACTTAACTTTTTCGAATATGAAAATAAATTGAAAAGGCTCAAAAATTCCTATTTAGTTAAACCATTTTAACTTAATCCTTATGATACACTGCGGTTATCCATTCAATTCGTCAATTTTGAAGTCTTTACATCACTGAATTCAATTAGATATCGGTTAATGAAAATATTCCGCGGTTTGTTAAATTTGTAGAAATTATTGAAGATATGGATTTTGGACGAAAGAAATCAGGTTTAATAACGAATCACACCTTTTCAGAATTTTACAAATTTTTGAATGTTTTTTTAAAGAAAATAAGAAGCATTTTCGGTCAAGTTGTTGTATTTCGAAAAACTTTTTTGACACTTATACAAATTAGAAAATGTTACACTGTGTGGAATTCGCCGATGAAGTTTGACTCACGCCATTGTGACTATCTTCAGCCCACACAAGCTGGCCAAAGTATTGCAAGATCCCTACAGTACTGACACCGTAAGGAGCGTTGCAGCAGTGGAAAAACTTCTTTTTGTTTTAATTAGCTCAAACCCACGCATGGACTTGGAACGGTTCCAACGATCGAGTATTGTATAATCTTAATTTGGATTTTTTCTACGACTTCGATTACATTATTTACAGCATAAATCTTGTTGACATTATGAAAATATATTATTTTCTGAGGATTTTCATTTACATTCTCGACTATGGACTTATTTTTTATGCTTGGTAAATGCCTGGAAATCTGTTTGTGACCTTTATTTAGCAACGATCATGGACCTGGCTCATGTTGTAAGTACATTTGTTCTTATTTCCCGAATAAGCCGAAGATCGTTGTATGGCCATAATTTATTTCACGTCTTATTGCTGACACGGGAGTCGTTATCGTTAGTATTCGGAAAATTCCGACATTATATTTGATGGTTGCACGTTGTTGCTAAATCCATGTTGTCAATTTAGTAATCCAGGTAAACATTATACAAGTTAACTTATAGGTGGGGGGGCAAAACTCGTCTGAAGATCTTTTTTTGTTTTTTTTTAATTTGTAAAATGTGATATGCGAAGCAATTCGGGAATAGATATTCAGTAATCCGTATGACTTTGACTGTCAAGCTTTATTCCGAGGATTATTTTGAAATAAGTTCTAGATTAACAGTTCAGAATCCAAATTTCAATAGAATCTGAGATGTAATTAGTTTGACATTTTAAATATGTTAATGTGATTTATGTTTCATCCCATCAATTCTTGGGCTGTTTTCTGGCTGATGAAAAATGGTCCAAGATTGGTTTTCGGAGTTTCAGATGTAGCATACTGTTTGCATAGAAGAATTTTCGAGTCACTCGCTTTCATGAATAGGAGTTTAAACTATTTCAAAGTAACAACATAGATTAGATTTTTGTGGTTTCAACATGCATTTAGGTCCAGGTGCGAAATATTGGCGAGTACCTGCGATTGAAGTGAACATAAGATTTAAGGTTTCTTTCACCTCGGAAAACCATATTATTAAATTTTATACTATCAACGTTGAGCATGCTCAGCAAAAAGTGGTATAATCTGCTTCTATAGGTGAAAATAAACTTTGTAATAAAAATCATGGATCCATCAAAACTTTGAAACTTATTTAGAATAATTCTGATATATGAGATAAAAATCAAAGCGGGCAAACTTCATGAGACCAGATCTGTGCATCGTCCGTCAGAATTTAACTTGTGAAAGACATTGTGACCGGTGTATCACGCTGATGATAGTATAGCCTCTTTTCTACTATGTTTTTTCCTAGAACTTAAAGTATCCTATCATATATAAAATTTGGAGTGCAAAAATAATTACGTTTCATCTTCCTATGCAGAATAAATTTAGATTCCAACTACTTAGGTTTCTCTAATCAGCATTGAAAGTTAGTGGCCACAATGTGTGGCTCTGGTGTCTTGGCGGAATATTGGTTACTCTTTTACCTTATATTATATTAATATAGTAGAGTAAAACAAAGCACTTGCTCAGTTATTAAGATAGACGTCATTTTCTTGAACTTTATCATGGGTAGTATTAGTGTTTAATTAACCTTGCTTTAAAAAACGTTCTTTTCATAGGAATTTACATGAAATTTTAAGAATAATGAATTTTTTTTCGGAAATCGAACTCTTAACTAATCTAAAGGAAAAATTGAAGATTTATCTTATAAGAGTTTTTCTGTAGACAACGTTCAATAGTATGCTCTAAGAGCTATTGTGCTTGGCGGGAATTTTTTATTCTGGCTTCGGAGGGATTAGTTTACCTTAAAATTGGCTATTAAATTATAAATAGTTTTTAACCTTACCTCCAAAAATCAAATTATACATAGAAAGTTTATTTTAACACAGAAGCTAAATTTCCAACTACTTTTTCTCTGGATAAGATGATTTGTATGATACGCAACTACCACACGCGCGAGCAAGGCATGCTCATCCAGACTACCGCTATCCCGTCTTGACCTGTGTATCAAGAGGAGACTCAGCAATTTTCCAAAACTATGTATAACACAATACAGCCTGATTTTTTTTTAATTGGGTCATTTTTCTCACAATGGCTAGACACCGCGCTAGACAATTACCGTCAAAAATTGGATAACATATGACTCATTGGTAACAACTGGCTTTTTTGGACGATTTTTTATCCGTAAAAAAAAATCGCCCAATTGTGATTCAACGTTAATTTGAACAATCGGAACGAGCGTTTCTTTGTAAGGTTCAACAAGAAAGTATTATTAATTGTAAGTTTTCAGATTAACGTGCAATATTTAAATTTATTTAATCAGTTTTTGAAGCACTGCTTTTCCGTGAGTTTTGTTTAGCTTGTGAGTTATGGATTCATCTGGACAGATTTGGTTCTTATAAGACGACTTAGGGGATTGTGGGCTGCAGTAGTTATTTTACACCGGTCTCAAATTCGGTATTATTTTCTTGTTCCGACCCTTCAGCACGAGAAATTGATGCAATAAAAAAAGTTATTACTATCTGAATAATTAGTTTAGAATATCGGATTGCTTGCAAAAATATATTAATGTTATTAAAATATAGAAGTAGGATGCTCCAAATCACGAAGATAAATATCACAGCGAAAATAAACATTAACTCGTAGACCTGATTAGCCAACTATTTGCAAAACCATTTAATCGCATTACAAAGCTATCCAACAAATTAAAAAAAATTTGACAAGATCAATTATAAGTACGATAAACTTGAAAACAAATGACGTTTGTGTGCGTTTTTTTTTTGAAAGATTTTACGGTATTACAGATCTTGTTTGCAGAAAAATTTTTAAAATCAAAAATTAAAACCTTTCATCGTGATCCAGAAAAAATTCTAAGACTTTTCCCATTACATACACTATAGCCCAAAGATCACGTGACCGTAATTTTAAGGAATAAGGTTGGTAAAGAGTAGTATGGTTTTTTTTCCAAAATTGCTTAATCAATTTTTGAACGAGAAGGGAAGTGGTTCCTTAGAAGGTTTTAAAGACTTTTTTTACCATTACATCTCAAGTCCGAAAACGATCACTGTGACTGCAGATAAGAATTGAGGTTTTGAGCCAAGTACCAAATAGTACTCAAATTCGCCGAAACAGTTGTTGGAGGATAATACACACCTAATTTAAGAGTTTTGAACATAATAATTTCCAAACCGTCACGTATCTTATTTTCAAGAAATATAGGATTTACTTTATGACATATTTAAATACTTTATTTTTGATAAATTTGTTTTCACGTGATTCTATTCAGACTTTCCTGTATGATTAAAAAGTCTTAAAAGTTTGAAGTTGCCCTGGTACTCAAATACAGATCAGCGAAAGAACCCAAAAGAATCGACGAATTCTACAGACTAAATGCATTACAGTAGGGCCCTCAGTTTAAATAGAGCCAGATCTCCGAATCATAGCTTCGAACATGCTGATAAATAAGAATGCGTAGGCGAGAGAGAAGGTGACAAAATGAATAATACCGATTGGGTTTTTTTATAATTTCCAGATTTCTGGTTGTATTAGTTGTGAAAATTGGCTCCGGTTAGAATAATCCCTCTAGAGAGCCAAACTCCGACATAAAATTAAAGTTAATAGAATCAAACAACGGTTTGCGAGTAACGCGTAGACTGACTTCGTCTCTAGATTCTTAGAACAACAACTGATATAACCAATAATTTCCAGAGTCACATTTACGAGAAGAATTTTGATAAAACATATATATTTTAAATGGAACATAGAGAAACCCTTGAACGTAACTTAACATAGTGCAATAATATAAATAAACGCTTTAAATCGTAGATTTTGGCACTGTTGCCCGTCCTGGGCGTAATTGTCGCTCGAATTTTTTTTTCTCATGTAAATTCTTTATGGTTCATCCGGAATTTTTTATTTTAATTTATGTGCAATGGCTGAATATATTTTACTGCTATTTGAAAAATGAATGTTGATAAGAAACTTTGCCTACTACTGGCCGATTTAAAATAGTGAGGCACTAGTTGGCTATAAACGAGTCTGCGTACAGATCATGCCTAATCCTACGAGTTAAATGAAAGTATCTTTCAATATTAGTACATGTTCAGATTTTTGCCCCTTTTTTCATATTTTCACTTTTCATCTCGGCTCCAACAATGTTATGGGCGCGCCATTAAATCAGCAGAATAGTGATCTGCGCAGGAACTATAACAAACACATTATTAAAATTGCTTGGTTAAGAAGTTTAAAATGCGATAATTAGAGCGAATCTGAGAAAAGAGAATAAAATCGCATGTGCGTTCGTGAGGTTCTTTTTTTGTAAAGAGAATCCTAATTTGTGCTATATTTACACTATAGCCGGAATTTTCCCAAAATCAATTTCGGCGATTAAGATGACATTTATTAAATAATGATTGGTTAAAATTGTAGAGAATTTTTCTGCATCAATAATAATCGGGCGATTATGATTTCTGGATACGTGGATATGCAGGTAAACTTCACATGGCAAAGAAACAGCAATTTAGGTTTTATCTTCTAAAGTGATAGTGATAATATTTTTAGAAATGAATCGTTCTTGACTTCTCAAGGTTCACGCGACTAGCAATTAACAATGAAAATAAACGTTCACCTTAATTCTCACAAAGATATTGAGTTTTTATACCAAACGCCTTATTTTCCCCGCACATACGGAGCATCCCCACATCCCTTAACGGGGGTACAGAGCGATGTGGCAAGGACTGGCGTCATATTACTTACCGAAAATAAAATAGAGTTTGGTTTATTTTTTGTGGCTTATTATTCGTCGTAGCTGACACCAGGATGACAATGATACAGCTCATAAATGTTTTTTATTATATTAGGAAGATGTGAGTTCGCACTTTTTATTTTTTGAATTCGCTCAAAATATTAAAAAAATTCAAAACTTTTAAAATTTCACGGCATTTTCACCCAAATTTTTTGTTTTTCTTCTCTCTGAAATCGTGAATAAACAAGAAAAAAATAGTCCACGTTTAATCTTCTTTCATGCATGTTGTTAGCAATATTTCTGATATGCTGTTTAAAATAATCAATAGCATGTCATTGTCATGTTTTGGCGACTTTTTTAGACAATATATAAAATTTTTTCGAAATCAGTCCAAAATTTTTATTGATCGCGTTGAATTTTTCCTAAAAAATCAGGCCGAATCAAAGTTGTGTTATTTCTGATATCTATTTGAATTCGTATTCAACCGAGGATAAGCGGTCAGTGAATATTTGTTCTTAACTTACCTATAAAATTTACATCACTTGCCTTGTGAGAACGTTCTGTGTCATTTCGGCAGCAATTTACTAAAAACTTTGTTTTCCTCAAAAATCTACAAATTAAATTCGGTGTATAGTAGCTTTTTATTTGAAAGTCAGGACAGTTCGATTGATATTTTAATCGCCAATGAAGGGTCAATCTTTTTTCCTCTAAAAAGCTTTTTTTATTCATGTTTCATGGAAAAAAACTTCTCAGATTGAAAGGAAATTTTTCATGTGGATAATTAATTCTCCCACTTATAAGTCCAACTACGACAATGTCTGAAGTTTATAATATTTCTTAAAAAAAAATTCTCACCATCGGTCAAGTTGGAAATGGAGTCATAATGAAACAAGTGGTTTTCGATATTTTACACGATAACTTTAGTATTAGAAAATTTAAAAATACTTAAGTTTGCAAGTATGGCACACTTTCCATTTAAGAATGAAAACTACATATAAAAATTTCTTCACTCATATAATTTTTTTTTCCGAAAATCACTCCGAAAAAATGTACCAATACTCCAACTCGCGCTACCCTTAAAGAGGTTGGCATTTCTCAGTCATTTGACTTACGAAAAATATTACTTAGTATAAAAGTTCATCCAGCCGGATCGCTGCACTCCTAATAGCTTCTTAGCGTGATTATTTTTTCATCTTACTACTCTCACGCAATTTCTTGCTTAGTTCGTGGACCTGAAAACTAACTTGTTATTGAAAAACTTAAAATTACCTGAAGAATAGGCGCAAAACCAAGTATACTTCGTGTATCTTTCTGACCATCCTTCTTCAGATAAGTGTATGTTTCTTTTGGTTCAATTGTCCTTGCGACAATTCAGAGAATTTTTTCCATTCATTTTTCTCAGTTTAATAATAAATTAAATAATTATTCATAAACTAATATTTTCAAATATCTAAAACGATTTTTTTCAATGTGAGCGCAAAATCTGGGCAATTTTTTCTCCGGTAGAAAGAATGGCCCAATTGCTTTTGTTGTTTTGGCGATTTTTTCTCCAGTCAAACGCTGTCTAGCCGACTGAAAAAAGGCTCAATAAAAAAATAAGCGGACAGTAAATGTACAACTTATTTAATCGAAAAGCCGGTAACTATCGTTGAAAAGGCCAAACTGAATCAAATCAATAATTATTAAAATTTAAGTGGATTTCATTGCTTGAGCTGTTCACCCCTGTCGCCTCACCGCCATCGCCTCTGAATGGCATTGGATCCGCAGGTGGTTTATTTCCGCCACCTCATCACCCGAACTCTCGATCAACATCGCCATTTGGGCTACCTTATATTGTTTTTGCAAATATTGCCCTTTTGGGCCACATGCTCTTTGCTTATTTCTTGCCGGAAACAGAAAGACAACCTGACAGTTTTGAACACCACTTGAGGAAGATAGTGCGTCCATGATAAAGTTTAAACTACTAATCATACAACAAAAACTTCCAAAAATAATGCGATCCTGTTCACTAATGCTGTTACGTAATCAGCTCTCTATCCACGATGTTTGATTTGGTTCTGCCACATCTCAATGTATATATAACACTTTTCTAACATCATAAAAATATAACATTCCGTTAAAGGGTATGGTCAACGGCAGATTCGAAAAAGAAATGTTGTAATCGAGTTTATTAACCTAGAAGCAGTTCGAAACTGAATAATTATTCGCATTTGATAATCAATAAGTGAATTTGAAAGCCCTACTCCTCGAAATCAATACAAAAATTGTCTTTTTTTATTTGAAATTTTTTTTACCTTTTGAGCCTAATTTCCTCGGCAGAACTTCAAAACAATAATTAATTTGAAACTGCTCTGGATTCTGCGTTGATTGGTATGAAAATGTATTTTTCGAACTAAATTAAGAAAACAATAAATGTACGACTAAAATCTAATTTGACAATGTGACCTCGGACTCTCGGAAAAGAACCACAAGAGGTTAAATCAAAATTCTGTACAGACAGTGTACGACGGAGTGTTTGGCCCTTTGCGATGACTATCTACTTACGAGGAAGGTAGACTCAAAATCTGCTACGTAAAAATACAAACATTCTGTGTCAACCTTCAAGTGGATTGATTGGTTGTTGAACCCGTCTTCACTCTCGTTTTATTTGGTTGTATTTTTACCTTGTCAATTTTTAACCTGTCATTGGTTTGTATTTACCTAGGCAATTTTTGATCTACCTTCCTCGTATAGGACTATTTATCAAAAATTAATTAAAATTCGGAGGGCTCGAGGTTCTTGTAAACCCATGGATTTCCAGCCAAATAAGCTTTCACGATTCTACAGCGCTATGAGTTTCGTGTAAATCTTTTCGAGATCAGTGGGTTGATCCTTCAATTTAATCTTTGCATTTGTACCCTCAAATCAAGTCCTATACACTTAAAACCCGAGCCTCAAGTCCGTCCTATTAACACCACCCCATTCAACAGAGAACATTTTTCAAACCCAACGTTCCACAGAACAAAAAGGCCCGCCAAAAAACCCGCCCGAGTAAACGCGAGAAGAACTATCAGGTGCGATCACACCTTTGACCTGACCTCGCGCCTATTGCACTCCAAATAGTTTCCCCGATCTACACAAACGACGTCTTTTTGTCCAATTTTGCGTGAGACGCCACCCTGTTTTTGACTTATTATACTTTCTGCGAACATGCAATGATGACCGTTTGCAGGGCACCGATTTGAATTTCTTAAATTCATTTCATTAATTTTAATTAAAAATTTTGTTTCAATTGCAAATCTTTGAAATGATACAATCGCTATTTAGCGTTAAACATCTTACATGGGATAGGAATTAGATAAAATAATAATTCGGTGGGTACATAAACGACACTCAGGCGAGCCTAACCACTTTATTTTTTTCGATAAAAAATCTTCAAACGCAGATCTTTTTTACGGTGCTACTCAAAAGGATAAATTGCAATTTTGCTATTTTATGCTAGTTTTTGCACGTCAGTGCCCTGTTATGGCCGTTGAAATCACCATATTACATCTGATAATTTATTTAGCATAAAAGAAATTTCTTTGTCTCGATTTGCTAAATATTGATTTGTGAAATAAAGAAAATTTTAATTTTACTGATTCTAATGGTCTGTAAAGAAACATGAATCAGACATTTCAATTTCGTGTGCATATCGAACTGGCGCGAAAAAAATTAATTATGCGTTTACTTGATTTATATTCAGGTTGTTGAACCTTAAATCGCCTCTGTATTCAAATTCGAAAAGATTGAGACAATGATCGACGATTCTCAAGGGCGGATAATGAGTGTGTTCAAACAACTTTGCGAGTTACCTCCGTGAAAATCAGGTTGACAAAAATCAATGTAAATCAAAATCGCAACGTGCTCATACAAATTTGATGCGCCCGAGGAACGTATCACACAAATTATATGAATATGATTTAATCGAAAATTCAGATGATCATACATAACACAGTCGTTACGTGATCGAACATTTAAATGATGACGTTCGAATAAAATCAATGTACAACAAATTCAGAAAGCAAACGTCTAGAACTAAAGGTGAAATTAGTACATATTTTTATTAAATGATTATCGAACGATGTTATAAATTAGAGACGAGCAAAACGAAATCAATATTAAATCAAAAGCCAGTGTGATTTTTTAGAGCATCGTTTCTTAATTTCACGATCCAGAGTCAAAACTTGGAATAAAAGGTAATTCAAGTTAAATGCCTGAAGAATTCTCTTAGTATCTGTGTCGTAAAAATCTACTCACGGCCAGTTGATTTCTTAGACATCAGCTCAAAATTGAGCAGTAACATTAAAAAAATAATTACACAAAATCGATAAGGGTTTCCCCAACACCGAATAAGACTATTCNAATACATGACTGTCGACGAAAACATGAAATCAAAATGAAATAACTAGCTTTCACGATAGCCATTCGAGTCCATAATGCTAAATATTATCATTTTAGAGACATCCAGAGCAAAAATATTTGTGTTGTTAAGTCTGAAAATAATGATATTTTTGAGGTATTATTGGATACTTTATGGTTTGATGGCATATGTATCCCTATTATGTGGCGCAATGGTTACTTATCCTATAGTTGGTCAATATGTACCTGCCACATATTGCAAACATAATAACATGATCAGTATCAGTCCAAATGAGACGTCATTGGAACATTTTATTGAAAAACAAACGGAACTGATGAAAAATGAAACTTTAGTTTCGATGAATTGTGAATTAAAAGATNATGATGACTCAAATTCTTGTAAAGAATATATTTATGACACAAGTATGATGCAGGAAACAATAGGTAAACATCATTTCTTTGATATAAATTGAAAGTACCTCAGTCCAGTTTTTAAATTGCTTTAATTTTCGTTTTGCAACAAACGATCGGCCGGCAAATTGCCAAACATTCTGCTGATATCGGCACTTTCGGTGATATAAGGCCAGAAATAAAGTTTTATAGAAAAAACATTTGTGGTCGTTCGAAATGACCTTACAATTTGAACTTTTTTCATTTTATAAGGAACAGTACACTGACTTACCATTTATGGAAACCCACTTTCGCGAAAAAAAGGGTTTCCATAAATGGTTATGGGTTTCCATTACATGGTAATGGATTTTCATTACAGGGTGTTTTCGTGAATGGTTAGTTAGTGTACAATAACTTCAAGTGAGGTTACTGAAATACGTAGGATAAAGTCTTACACCGAACAAAATATAAGAAAATTCGAAAAAGTGGAAACTTGAGGATCCTTGGAAAAAGAGATCGATTACTAGAACGGTATAAAATTAAGATTGAGAGGATACCTCGTGTGAATTATTGTCTTGATTTGAAGGATTCAAATTAAAATCAATGGATTTTCAGGAATTCAAAATACAGTTTTTGAAAAGATTTTTCGAAATATAAGTTTCGAAATTTAAGTTCAGAAATTTAAGTTTCGAAAAAGACACGAATTTCACGAATTTGTTAGCTTTCGATTTATACAAATTCCAAATGTGTTACTAAAAAATCCAGGGAAGACTACGCTTTTCCGTGAGAAACCCTTAGAAGTGTCGGAATTTCCAAAAAAAAATGTCTTGAAGCTCGAATAGAGTTGACCACCCCCTCACGACAAAAATTGATTCCTTGACGATTTTCGGCCGGCTTGATAGCTTTTTTTTGTATTAAGCATTTGACAATTTAATATCGTTGAGTTTCAAGTTTAATCTGAAACATTTGCTCATAAACTAATTAAGTTTCTAAATTCAATCTGGTTTGCGATAAAGGTGTTCAAAATTCGCTCATCACATCTTTAAGTTTCGTTGGCTTTGCAGTTGGATCTGCATTAGGAGGAACTCTCAGTGATCGTTATGGGTAAGGGTGATAATTAATTGTTCTGACCCAATAACAATTTTAAAGTACATGTATGTGTTTTTTTTCTGCGAACAGATAAGCATGATTAGGGAGAATTCACTCCAAATTATTAACGATTCTCCCGGACACTTGAGATTCTGCTCGCACGAAAAAAAACTGACGAAAAATACTTTTAATAATTTTCAAAACAATTTGAAATTTCTCTACACGTTCTAGAAAAAAAAATGAACTCAAAATACTTTTTTGTTGGTATCCAAATTTTTTATCACTTAGTTAAGTCGGATAACTGCAATCACTATATATTTTGTTGGTTTTATTCTGAGTGGATTCTTAGCTCTGTTCAATAATATTTATGCTTACGCTCTTATGCGAGTTCTACAAGGTGAGTGATGGTCGACAAAGGGGTGAACAGTTAAAGGCATAAATACTAGAAGGCCGAAAAATCTTTTTCCCAAATATATTTCTAATATCCCAAATAAATAATTCTGGCAAGCTTGTTTTTAAGTGCTTTCTCAACTTCCTTAAGAAATCTCAATTCAGTAAACTAATGTATTTTTTAAGATTTGATGAAAATATTTCACATTCAGAAAAAGTTTTAATATCTCTTTTTGGCCTTCTACTTTTTGTGCCGTGTACTGCCTCCCCCGACAAATAATTCTTAAACTTCAAAATAATTAGGTTTCGTCAGGAAGAATAAGGCCTGAAAAAATGTACTAACCGAGGAAATGCAAATGGCAATTAGCCAAATTGAAGTGTTTTTAGATCAGGTTTGAAAAAATAGTTTAAAAAATCTAAAACTTTTTTTCAGCCGATATGATTTTCCAAATGACTTAGTTCCGCCTAGTTAAAAGTAGTAATATCTTTATTAAAGTTGGATTCTCAGTTGGTTGCTTTGGCCCAATGATATCTTATGTATTTGAAATAACAGGACCAGGTAATTATTGAAGGGGTAACTGCTTACTTTGAGATATTTTCATAATTTTTTAGCCAAAAATTCACAAAACTGAAAGTCTCGCATCTCGAAGACGTTATGAGGATTGTAAAGGCAGTTCATATCTTCTGAACAAGTAATACTGTAAGCTTTATTTTACTAGTTCTTTGAAATTTTTTTTAAGTGTCTGAATTGAGAAATGTTCAATACTCTTTCACGAAAACGATCAATAATTTGCATATAGTTTATGATACGGTTTCCTGAATTATAATAGTTGTGAATTGTTTAACCCCCTCACACACGGAGCCATTTTGAAAAACACCTGTAGATTAGAGACCAGGAACCGCAGGTTACTTCTAAGTAACTCACTTTTTAGGAAATTTTTTTTTGAATCTGCTCCATTTTTAATTTTTGATCGGACTTTTTTTAGTAACTTTTGATTTTTTCAGAAGTGATTTTGATAAATTGCGTACGTTGAGTTTTATTTTCGGAACAGCTGTAGATTGAAGACCGAAAATTGCAGATTATTTCTGAGAAAGTCACAATTTAGAAAATTAAATTCTGAATTTCCTCCATCATAAATTTTCGTTCTGACGTCTCTCATTTTCTCAGAAATGAATTGCGTAGGTTAAAGGTCACTTTGTAAATGTCACTCTTTTAGAAGGTTAATAAAGTCGAAATGTAAATTAAAAAGTATAAAACGTGAGGTCAATCCTTAATCTCAAGGACTTAATAACAGTGAAGTTGCAAGCACTTTTAGTTTTCCCGTAATAACGGTAGCGTCCCCGAATGGCGTTTTATGTGTGAGAGGGTTAACACTATTAAAGACTTGATACGATGACCTGGTGCTGAAAAAATAATCTGAAAATTGTGATTTTAGGAGTTAAGACCTACAATTAAAAATTGGGAACATACTAGTTTTTAAGTAAGGCGACTGAAAGACGTCTAGAGGGCCGTATAGACTTGATATATCTGGCCATCAAAAACTCAAAAAAACTTTATTTTCGTTGTTAACTTATGAAAAAATTAAAAAGTGTAGAACAATAGAAAATTTTGTCACTAGCTCTCTTAAAAAATACTCATAATTCGCTTCCTGTTTCATTTTCTGCTGTTTTTGAAGCTTGAACCAGTGACTGAAATCAAACAAATTCAAATCGTGAACCTAACAGGTTCAAAGTATTTCATAAACCAGATCACCTCAAAAATTGCTCGATCGGATCAAAGCTCTGTGCAGGCTTATTTGTCTGCAAAAAAATTTGAATTATCGGATGAGTAGTTAGTGAGAGAAATAAGTTTGCATTTTGGGCCTCTTAATTGTTTCAGTTGCTGACTTTGACCTTCGATATCCTGTCAAAAGGGAGGGACCACAAATATCGTTGGAATGTACAAGACTGAAAAATAACCGTCTCTGAGAAGCAGACAGGCGGCTTTTACACGCATCCATCGCTTTAATTCCATATTATACACTACACTGATATGTTTCTCTCCTGATTTTGTGTTCACTCCCTCCGAACAGGATATACTGTATGCGAGAATTTCAGTGATAGTCTATCACCATTGTGTTTTTGTATGACAAAATCGTCCAAAATTATGAACAGAATAAGTGAACACTGATTATTTCATTTAGAATATCGTGCTCAGATCACCTCTGTTATTACCAGTTTGCCTTGGGCGCTTGGAAGCGCATATGTTGGAGTACTCGCTCAACTCACAGGTTCTTGGAAAACCACAATTCTGATCATTATGGGTATCACTTTGCCTTTTCCATTCGTCTACTATTTCTTCGTTCCAGAATCTTATATTTATTTATGCATCAAAGAACAGCATACAAAAGCCAGAAAAGTTCTAGAAAAATTTCCAAAATTTTCACGAGAAGAAATTTGTACGAGAAAAGCGTTGAATAATAATGATGAAACAGAGGTGAAAACGGAAATTGCCTCTTCTAGAATGACAGTTTTCAGTTACACTTCAATTAGCTTCTCTCCCGAATTTGGCATTAAAGCAATTTTTGCAAATAAGTTTATGGCTCTTTCATTATTTATTCTGTTAACCGTATGGTAAGAAAGTCCGCTTTTATGATATAACTTTAACTCTTTTCGAATAATGAAAAATAATTCGAAGGTCAAAAAATGTCCTATTTTTTAGTTAAACATTTTTAACTTAATCCTTATGGATACACTTGCGTATCTCATTACAACTTGTCAATTTTTGAAGTCTTTGCAATCACTGAATTCAATTTATAATATCGGTTTAATGAAAATATTTCCGGTTTGTTAAATTTGTAAAAAATTTGAAATATGGATTTTGACAAAGAAATCAGTTTAATACGAATCACACCTTTCAGATTTTTACAATTTTTGAATGTTTTTTCAAGAAAAAAGAAGCATTTTCGGTCAAAGTTTTTGTATTTCGAAAAACTTTTTGACACTTATACAAATTAGGAAAATTGTTACACTGTGTGGAAATTTCCGCCGATGAGGTTTGACTCACCCATTGTGACGCTATCTTCAGCCCACACAAGCTGTCCAAATATTGCAAGATCCCTTACAGTACTACTCGTAAGGAGCGTTCCAAGCAGTGAGAAAAACTTCTTTTTGTTTTTAATAGCTCAAACCCACGCATGACTTGGAACGGTTTCCACGATGAGTATTGTATAATCTTAATTTGATTTTTCTAGACTTTCGATTAACATTATTTACAGCAAAATCTTGTTGACATTATGAAAATATATTTTTTCTAGGATTTTCATTTACATTCTCTACTATGGACTTATTTTCTATGCTGGTAAACTGCCTGGAAATCTGTTTGTGACTCTTTATTTAGCAACGATCATGGACCTGGTCTCATGTTGTATTACATTTGTTCTTATTTCCCGAATAAACCGAAGATCGTTTATTGCCATATTTTTTATTATCACGTTCATTTGCTGCACATCGGGATGCTGTTTATCGTTATATTCGGAAAATTCGAAGTTTATTCGATGGTTTGCACTTGTTGCTAAATCAGCATGTTGCAATTTAGTATCAGGTAAGTTACCTGAGGTAACATTATAAAATAAACTTATTGAGGGGGGGGGGGCAGAACTCGTCTGAAAATCTTATTTTTTTTAGTTATTTTTAATTTGAAATGTGATATGCTTGAAGCATATTCGGAAAATGATATTCCAGTGAACCTCAATAATCCTGACTTCAGCTTTATTCCGATGGATTATTTTGAACATAATTCAAAGTAAAAGTTTCAAATCCAAATATTTCAATTAATCTCTAGACTAAGTTTGACATTTTAAATATGTTTAATTGATTTTATGTTCATCATCAATTCTGGCTGTTTTCTGCTGATAAAAATGGTCAAATGTGGGATTTTCGGAGTTCAAGGATAGTAGCATTAAAGTTTTGCATAGAAAATTTTCGAGGCATGATTTCATAATGAGCAGTTTTAATATTTTAAAGTTAACAACATAAGATTCAAATTTTTGTGTTTCAAACATGCATTAAGGGTCCAGGTGGCCGAAATATTGGCGAGACCTGATGATTTGAAGGAAATAAATTTAAGGTTTCTTTCACCTCGGACAACCAGATTATATAAATATTTTATACAATATAATCGTTGAGCATGCTCAGCAAAAAGTGTAATAATCTGCTTCTATAGGGAAAAATAAACATTTGGTATCAAAAATCATGATCCATCAAAACTTTTGACTTATTTATAAATAACTTCTGATCCATGAGATAAAAATCAAAGCGGGCAAAACTTTCATGTAGACCAGATACTTGTGCATCGTTTCCGGCACTAATTTTACTTGTGAAGACAATTGTGACCGTGTATCACGTGATATAGTATATCCTGCTTTTCTCACTATGTTTTCTAGAACTGAAAATGTAAATCCTATAATATAAAAATTTGGATGCAAAAAAATTACCTTTCATCTTCCTTATGCAGAAAAAATTGAAGTTCCAACTACCTTAAGCTTTCTCTAATCAGCATTTAAAGTAGTGCCACAATTGTGGCTCTGGTGCCTTGGCGGAAATATTTTTCATATGCTCACAAGGGTTAATGGTAATAAAAAGATGAACTTGCGCAGTCAATTAACAATTTTTGCAAGGTATATAGCCTTTTGAAAGGCTCAAGCCACTTTAAACTAGCCAAAAATGATAGAAAAAATGATCGCAGAAACATTTCCTTTTGTCACATTTTGAAATTCAACAATGTGAATTTAAAAATATTTTCTCAAATTTTTTCGGATTGTTGGTTCAAATTTTATGACGAGTTGATTAAAAAACGATTTTTCGCTTTGGTTTTACTTCCGAAAATTTTTCCAAAATTTTTCCTCCAAATTTGGAATTTAAATTACAAATTAGCCAGTTTTTCTGGAGCAATTTCTGGAGCCATATCTGGAGCAAAAATGTTTTTTTGGGAGTGAAATTTAAAAATATCTTATTTCGATATTAGTATGAATAAAATGATATGTTTGAAAAAATATATAATTTGTAAAAATCATGCCAAAGTGGTACTCTTTTACCTTATACTTATATTATATAAGTATTGAGTAAAACAAAGCACTGCTCAGTTATTAAGATAGACAGTCATTTCCTGGAACCTATCATGAGGTAGTATCACGGAGGTATACCATTTTGGTCGATAATTTTTTTGGTCGATAATTTAGAAGAAAAAAAATTTTTTGGTCGATAATTTTTTTGGTGTATTTTTTTTTGGTCGATATTAATAATCGAGCGCTAATTTTGTCGCTAAAATGTATTATCAAAGTCCTCCAAGATTAAAATACTTTGACGTAGGAATCAAAATGCCCACAGTTTACCTATTACATGATTCAGATTGAAAAAAATAGAAAAAAGTGTAATAATTCTCTTTTTATATGAAAATAAACATTTCTGACAATATATAAAACATATGGCAGTGCAACATTTCCAAAGGGCAATTCATCTGTTCTGCGACCAGAGCCTAGTTCAGAAAATTTCCATTTTTCAAATCCAAGAATACTATTCGATTTCATTGTTTTTTAAATCCATTGAATTTTTCAGACCAAGATTTGGAAAATATAAAATGAAATAACAAATTGAAAGTAAAGTAACAACACAAAAGTATAAATTATTTTAATCGGCAAAAATGTCTTTAATAATCAACAAAGAAAAGTTAACCAGAAAATCGACCAAAAAAATTTTCATATAACGATGAAAAAAATATCGACCAAAAAATGTTTCCATAATCATGAAAAAAAATTCAATTTGATTTTTTATGAATTATCAATGAAAAAAATTTTTTTCTCGATGAAAAAAAAAATCGACCAAAAAAATTATCGACCAAAATGGTATACCTCAGTATCACGTGGTTTAATTAACCTTGCTTTAAAAACGTTATTTTCTAGAATTTAACATAAAATTTGAAGAATATGAATTTTTTTCGGAAATCGAACTCTTTAACTTGATCTTAAAGAAAAAATTGAAGATTTATCTTATAAGAGTTTTCTGTAAACAACGTTCAAAGTATAGCCTCCTGAAAAGCTATTGTGCCTTGGCGGGAATTTTTTATTGGCTTCGGAGGGTTAAGTTTACTTTAAAATTGCTACTAAATTATAAAAGTTCTTTTTACCTGTACCTCAAAAACATATTATACAATAAAAGTTTATTTTAACACCGAAAGCTAAATTCAACTAATTTTTACTCTAATAAGATGATTTGTATGATACGCTCCTACCACACTCGCGAGCAAGGCAGGCTCCACCAGACTACCGCTATCACCTCTTGACCATGTGTTGTATCAAAGGAGACTCAGCAATTTCCAAAAACTATTATACATATACAGCCTGAGTTTTCTTTAATTGGGCCATTTTTTCTCTAATCGGCTAGACTCGGCTAGACAATTACCGTCAAAATTGGGCATAACATATGACTCATTGGTAACACGTGACTTTTTGGACGATTTTTTATCTGGTGAAAAAAAAATCGCCCAATTGTGATTCAATTAATTTGAACCAATCAGGAACGAGCATTTCTTTTAAGGTTCAACAATGAATTATTTATTTATTTGTTATAAGTTTTCAGATTAAAAGTCAATTTTAAATTTATTTATCAGTTTTTGAACAATCTTTTCCGTGAGATTTGTTTTACCTTGGAGTTAGGAATTCATCTGAAAATTTTGTTCTTGTAAACGGCTTTAAGGAGGTGGCATTTCTCGAGTCAATTTGACTTACGAAAATAATTAGTTAGTATAAAATGTTTAAATCAGCCGGATCGCTGCCACCTCCTTAAAAGCTTTCATTACGTGATTATTTTTATTTACTTCTCGCAATTTCTTGCTCAAGTTAGGGTTGGACATGAAATAACTTGTATTGAAAAACTAAAAATTACCTGAATAATATTTGGCGCAAAACCCAAGCTATATTATGTATTGTCTGACCATCTTCTTCAGATAAGTTGTATTGTTTTTTTGGTTGAAATTGTCTTGCGACAATTTTCAGAGTTATTTTTCCATTCATTTTTCTCAGTTTATAATAAATTAAAATAATTATTCAATAAACTAATATTTTATTCAAATACTAGAACGATTTTTCAATGTTCCAGCAAAATTGGGGCATTTTTTTCTCCGGAAAGAAAAATGGCCCAATTCAGCTTTTGTTGTTTTGGGCGATTTTTTTCTCAGTCCGAAACGCTGTCTAGCCGACATAAAAAAGGCTCAATTAAAAAACTCAGGCTGTACATCAAAGTAAACTTATTTAATGAAAACGTGTAACTATGTTAAAAAAGCCAAAATGTTCTATTTACAAAAATACTCAAATTGAGCGCAGCGAAAAATTTGAAAGTATTAAGGTTATATATTATTTGGCGGCAAATTATTTGCAGTCGCGAAGAATTAAACTATATATTGACTTGGTTGTTTCTGTTATGTTATTCGAACCAACACGACATAAATTATAGACCAATATAGAACCGGATACACCTTGCTCACTTTTTCTCTGAAAAATTAAAATTTTCTAATGATATGGTGACTGTAGATTAATAACTTGCATCTTTGAGTCTCTGGAAAATCACACAGAAATATTACTAAAAAGAAATAAAAAATTGTGCTTTTATTCAAATTGCGAATTACCGATAATGCATTCCCAAAAATGTTTACGATTCATTTGAATTTTCGCTAAAAGAAATTTGTCTTTACTATTTGTTTGATCAACGTGATTGCATCTTTGTGTGTAGAGAACAATCCAGCTTTTCACGGTAACAATGCGCGAACACTCAGTCTCAATTTATTTTCAAGTCGTTTATCAAAATTCCATCTAAAATAGTACCAATTGGTAATATCACAAAAAAATTGTGGTAGACAAAAAATTGTGTTAACCGGCGCAAATTGAAATTGAGTAGCGAACATAAAACGGGTTCTCTACTTTCCCGCAATATGATGACATATTTTGAGAAAAAGCGACCTTCAAAAGATTATTATTTTTCGGCTAGGTTTTTAAAAAAAGTTGACCGATTACAATTTTACTTCTGAAAGATACATTGTTCCGACGAATTGTTCAAAAAAGCGTTCCTTGCAATCCATGTAAAATTAACACTCATTACAACAAAACGACCCTTAAAAGTTCTTCATAATATGAAGTTTATATAATGCTTACCTTTTTTGTTCAAATATTTATCGAACTTTAAAGATCAATCATAACATCCTGATTGTCCCAAATTATTGATTTTATTATCTTAAAACCAAATTGGTCCGAAATTCTCAAATTCAGAGTGAAAAGACACGAAATAACGATAATCAAGCCTTTTTCAAGACCACTCTAAATTTGAAAAATGTATCTCCAAAATGACACGATTCGTCTGTTGTGAGAACTTTTCAATCTATTTTCGAGTGTATATTCATCGATCAAATATTTCTCTTCAACATTCATATTTAGACACAGAGCTAACTCAATCGCATCGCCGCTTCGAATCTGACGATTGATATAATCAGTAAAATAGAATTAAATTTTGGACAATTTAATCAAATTCAATTTTTATTCTCAATAAAAAAATAGAAGCTATATCATGAAAATAATTCGAGAATCAAGAAAAAGGACGCAAACTTAATATATAATTTGATATACTCAAATTCAGTAACTTAATGAAAACTTTGAATAAATAATAATTTATTTAAAATTTCAGTGATTTTTCCATTTGCCTCTGAGCTGTTCCCAACCCCTGTTCGCTCAACCGCCATCGCCCTTGGAATGGCCATTGGATCCGCAGGTGGTTTCATTTCGCCACTCATCACCAATCTCGATCAAATCGTCATTTGGCTACCTTATCTTGTTTTTGCACTATTTGCCCTTTTGGGCACAGCTCTTGCGTATTTCTTGCCGGAAACAAAAGACACTGAAGTTTTGAACACACTTGAGGAAGGATATGCGTTTCATGAAAAGTTTTATATGAGTATATACAACAAAATTTTCCAAAAATAATGATGCCTGTTCACTTTGCCTGTTCACAAATCAGATGACTTATCACGATGTTGATTTTGGTTCTGCACATCTCAATGTATTATACATTTTTAACATTCAATAAAATAAATATTAAACATTTCCGTTAAGGGGATGGTCAACGCAAATCTCGAAAAAAATGTGTAATGAGGTTATTTTTCCTACCCTCGAAAGTACTATTAAAGAAATTGTCTTTTTTAATTGAAATTTTATTTAAACTTTTGACGCTTAATTTTCATCGCAGAACTATCAAAACAAAATTTTCTGAAACTGCATTGGATTCTGCGTCCGATTGGTCATGAAAATTTATTTTTTGAACTAAAATTAAGAAAAAAATGAATGTACGACTAAAATCTAATTTTGACATGTGACTTCGACCTCTCTGGAAAAGAACTAAGAAGTTAAATCAAAATTCTGTAAGATCAGTGGTATGGACGAGTGTTTGGCCTTTGCGATGATATTGATCAAAAAATTAATTTTTAAAATTAAGGGCTCAGTGAGGTTTTGTAAACCCATGATTTCCAGGCCAAAATAAGCGTTTTTCAAGATTCTAAGCGCTATGAATGTTTTTCGTAAATTTTTTGAGATCAGTGGGGTTGATTTCATTAATTTTGTTATTTGTATAAAAATCAAGTCTATACGTTTTTAACTCCGAGCTCAGTTACGTTATTAATTTTTCAAATAGAACATTTTCAAACCGCGTTTCCGGCGAAAGAGACTATCAGTGCGATCAACTTTGACTCTGACTCGACGCCTATTGACTCAAATATTCCCCGATTACAAAACTACGTTTTTGTCCAATTTTGCGTTGACCACCCCCTGTTATTGACTTTATTATATTTTCCTGCGAACATGCAAACCTGATGAGCCGTTGCAGCCACGGATTTGAATTTCTTAAATTCATTTCATTAATTTCTATAAATTTAAATGTTGTTTCATTGCAAATCTTTGAAAAATGATACAATCGCTATTTTAGCGTTAACATCTTTCACATGTGGATAGAAATTGGATAAATATAATTCGGTGGCGTACATCGAACTGGCGCCTAAACTTTATTTTTTTTCGATAAAAAAATCTTTAATAGCAGACTTTTTTTACTGGTGCTACAAAAGGATGAAATTGCAATTTTGCTATTTTATCTAGTTTTTGCACTCAGTGCTCTGTTTGAGCCGCTGAAATCACCAAATTTCACTGATTAAGTTCATTTTAGCATAAAAGAAATTTTCTCGATTTGCTAAAATTTGATTTTGTTGAAATAAAGAAAATTTAATTTTACTGTTGAATTGGTGTAAAGAAACATTGAATACATTTAATTTCGTGGTTGCATCGAACTGGCGCGAAAATTACATTCTGGTTACCTTATATTCAGTTGTTGAACTTATCGCCCTGCTTATTCAAATTCGAACAAAGATTTAAAATATTGATGACGATTTCTTCAAAGGGCGGTTATAATTGATGTTCAAACTAACTTTGGAGTTTACTCGTAAAATCAGTGTTCTGACCAACATTGTAAATCAAAATGAACGTCTCATAAAATTTTGATCAAGATTAACGTATCATCAAAATTATTGTATCATTTAATCGGACAAATTTCAGATGATCATAAATAACAAGTCGTAAACTGATCATATTTAAAATGACGTTCGAAAAATAATGTCATCATAAGAAATTCAGAAAAGTCTAGAATAAAGGTGAAATTATACATTATTTTTATTAATATTATATTATCAAATTGTTTAAAAATTGAGGAGAGAAAAAGAAATCAATATTTTCAAATCGTAAAGCCCGTGGGTTTTTTTTTAGCACAATCGTTTTTAAATTTCACGACCCTTAGTCAAAACTGGAACTAGAAGGTAATTTCAAGTTTAATTGTGCCTGATGAATTTACTCTTAGTTATGCTGTGCGATTAAAAACGACTCATCCAGTTGAGTTCTTAGACAGCTCAAATTGAGCAATAACATTAAAAAAAAATTATTTACAAAATGTAAATAAAAGGTGCCGAATAAGACTATTCCTTCTAAAAAACTGGTAATAAAACAAAACCTGGTAATAAAACAATTTTAGTAAACTCAAGAAAAATAAAAATAAAATGGTCCGATTACGATCAATTTATCCTTATGTTATTTAACACTCGATCTTTGTGCTAAGTTTAAGCAATCGCAGAACTGAATCGGATAGGTTGTTTTTGAAACCGAATAATATTAAAATTTTGGCTAAAAATGACATAAAAGCCCCAGCAAATGCCGCGGCATGCCATAATAAATTTATATAATATTTGAATATTTGGTTGGTTTTTAACATTTTGGAATTAATAAAATTTACGAATAAAATATTTAACCATTCTACAAGACAACGAGTGACTGTTTTTTCACTTTCAGTCTCTGCTTATGTATTACAGGTATCAAAAATTTTGAAAGAATGTTTATGCTGCATAACTTATGCACCATTTTTCAAAAGTGAGATTCTTTTCAGAAAAAATAAATAGACTTGAACTTCAGTTAGTAATCATAAAATTATAAATAGACTTGTTTTTAAAGTCTTGAATTTTTGTTATTTATCAGAAACATTTTCTGTGTAGGACCATTCATAGAGGTTTGTGCAATTAGAAAATTGATAAGTTTCACAACGTTTCGAATATATGTATTCGTCCTAAAAAATGTCTGAAAAAAACCTAAAAAAATACTTATTTAGAGACAAAACTTTGGTCGATCTCAAGTAAAATACATTGAAACTAAAAAAAGATTTAAAACATACTGACTATGGTATACTTTATACCGTATACCCATAAATATCAAGCTAAAAGGGAAGTTTTGAAATTTTTTTAAAACATTAAATATCCCAAATCAATTCTAGAAAGAACAACCGTGAAAAAATCAATGATTTTAAATCATTTAATTATTTTTTTTAGATTGATTTGCATTTATTTTATTAATCTTACCCTATTTAAAATTGCGCTCCTTCCTCCTTTATTATTTGCTGATTTTGCTGTTCCCAACTCGCGTGGGGAAAGACAACGAGTTCAGCTCCTTTAAAATACTGCATTGTATTTTTTTTCTAGCCGATGCTTGGATATTTATGCGCATCCACACTTTTTGGGGACAAAATAGAATTAAAAAAGGGTATAGAATAAAATGATGCCATTCCAAAAAAACAATTTTGCAAAAAAACAGAAAAAAAATATGTAAATTATTGGACACTCAAGATTTTAACTTACAGGAAATGACCTCAGATATTATTTTTGAACGACATATCTGCGAATATTGAAATCTTATCTATAATGAGCAAAAACAATTCAGCGATATAGGCACAATGTCAATGCCTGGCACATTCGACGATATGGGAACAAAAATAAATTATTTTGTTCAGATAAGGAAAAACGCGTAGGCAATTGGCATGACGTCATATGTCAAACAATTTTTTAATTTTATAAAGAGTTTCACAATATATTCGTAAAAAGTAAATCACCAAAACGCGTAGATTTAAATACTACCAAAGACCCTCAAATAAAAGTTCAAAAGAGTAGATCAGGAAAAGTCAATCCTGAAAATGCCGTCATCCATGACGCTCAAAAAGTAATTTGAGATATAAATCTAAAAATAATTCGGCGATTCCGGCGATATAGGGCCAGCGATATCGGCCCCCCTGTAATCTGTTTTTTTTTGTAATTTTACTTTGTGAGAACTCAATGACTAGACTGGTTTGGGTTATTCAATTTCTGACAGACTGAAATCTGGTTTAGTTGTACAGTTCATTTATACAGTTATGTTCCATCCTGAACCGATGCTTTAAGCCTGGATAATAACTTATGCGAAAATTAAAACTCGAGGCTTAAAATGACCCGAAACAAATCTCCACAGAATAATAATTTTGGAAAGGTCTTTTTCTTACTCATTAATAATGAGTCATTATGTGTATAAATACAATCGTGATCTTAAATCAATATAACTGGTCGCAAAACAGGGTTGATCCAGATCCTAAACTTACATGAATAATAGTCGACACAATATTTGTGAGTAATTGCACGTGCGAAACTGCCCGAGGCTACTCTTTATGTATACTGTACAAATAGTGCATTATTTGGTGTTGAAGAGAATCTAATAACCTGTTCAGTTAAATCTTTCGATAAACTTTTTGGGAAACTCCCTAATAGAGTTTTTTTTAGCCAATAATCTTTTTAAATGATTTAAGATGTGATTTTCACCTAGGAAATAATCTGTACACGCATGACCTCTGCCCGTGATATAAACTGGTCCCGTTGGGAATTAACGCTCGCCCAATCAAATGATTTAACCCTTTTTATTTAATATTTGAAAAAGTATTACTTTAGATACATTTTGGCCTTGAAAGAATAGAAAAAAATTGCAAAGAGAAAATGGCGGATACTATTGACTTATCAAAGAACTTATATGACCAGGAAATGGGGCATAATCATGATGCAGCATCATTGATGCCATTATTCAACTTATTTTAAGGATAGCTATATTTCAACAAATCATAATTTAGACTTAAAAATTCCCTAACTCTTGTGAGCTGGAAAACCTCTAAATGGAGTTTTGTAAATTGCAATTCTGTAATAAAAATTTCGATTGATACTTGGCAACTGACAGCTTGTATCTGATCAATAATTATTTTATTGTTCTTAAAATCTTTGAATAAAGTTATATAAATATCTAAAAAAGCACAGCAAACATGCATTTTATAAATTTCTGATGTGCAGTATCTCATGTGCTTGAAATTATTTGAAAAATAAAAAAATAACACATAATTTACGTAGAAATGGGTTTTGAAACTTCGTTTTACCTTCCTTACGGACCGTAAGTTAGGGTCAATAAGTAACGTTGATTATGATAAATTTGTGTTTTTTTGATATCACGTGTCTAACCAACGATCAAAAACACGCCCGGGCTTATATTTATTAAGGGGATAGCGGTCGCACTTTTTAGGGTACTTTGGGGTGTTAAAATAGCACGACATTGCTTGAGAACACTCAAAAGTTCGAAATTTTTATTTTTTCAGAATTTTTCCGAGTAATTTTATTTGGAAAACATTGAAACTCAATTTTGAACAGAAAAACTCTAAATATCAAAAAAGCTGTGAGCAAATTTTCTTCTCGGCATCACCCAAGGTTTAATTTGGTGGTACTTTCAACTAAATTCGACAACTTTTATTTTCGATTTTTTACTTCCGATTTACTTGAATGCGATTTTCGAAAATTGAACACAATATTTCAAAATTCTGTTTGCGACAAAAAACCCTAAACATATTTTTCCGTCTTTATCAAATTTATACTGCATTATGAAATTTAACCTCGGATCCTTAGGCTTTTGAAGAGCGAAAACCTTGAAAATAGGTGGTTTTTGCCAGATCTAGAAAATATTATTCCGAAACTCAAAAATGTGTTTTCAACAAATAACGAGTAATATTGTTCCTGAGGTTCATGCCAAGTTTGATAAGAATGGTATGCGAGCTCTAGAAGCCTTAGGGATTTGAACATATTCTAGAACTCGCCGCATGGTGGTCACCAGGGTCANNNATAGATCTACCAAATGGCTATTCTCAAAAGTTTCGAAGCAGTTTAGTATTCTGGTAAAGTGGAGTACAAATTACCATTTCGCGACAGCTACCCCCTTAAGCTTAGTTTATGAAAGGAACTTGTTATCAAATGACGACCTTAAAATCGTTTATCTTTGAATGCGGAAATGATCAGTCTTCTCTGTCAATAAAGTGAAACGACCCCGAAGCTTGAACATGAGTTTATGTCTTAATTTTTATGCTTTGAATGTAATTTTGGTTTATTTAAAGTTTCAAATATTCTTTTACAATCATCAAGCTAGAAAAAAAAAATTTATCTGTTTATCGCATTATATTTTTATTTTCTGTAATGAAATGGGCCATTATTTAAATTAATTAATTCAAACACAAAATTAGATTTTCTCATAATTTGATCAGAAATATATGCACATTATTAACTTCGATTTTTGAATATGATAACATTTAGTGAAAAGTTTCAGCAACAAGAGAGAACAGATGATTTAACGATTTCGGATCACATTCAATCGTCAACATTTTTTTCGACCAACACTTTTTTGTCATAGATCTTACTTTGTCGACATATTTTTTGACCAAAAGACAGAAAATTTGACGAAAAACGATCCATGAGATGTCAGATAATATAATATTTTGGTTCTCTTGACATTGCTTTTTTCAACATCTACTTGCAGACCCCTCAAAAGAATACATTCGCAGGCCGAGCTTCTCATTTTTATCGATCTGTGAATCCTCTTAACTTATTCAAAAACACCACGAGCGCAAAAGCTGTTGTATCACAAGTGCAAGAAAATGGAGGAAAGTTACCAAGCGGAATGAGCGTTGATCAATTCTGGGAACATAAATATATTTATGATTCGGCGTATCACCCCAGTACTGGAGAATTAGTGTTTCTACCTGGTAGAATGAGTTTTCAAGGTACTTTAATTTGGATTATACATTTTTGTTGACTTTTTTTTCTCTGATCTTTCGCTATGAAAAATACTTCCAAGCTAAAATCATTGAAATAAGAAAAGAAAGTTTATACAATTAAAAGCATAATGCGAAAAAACATTTTTGATTAATTTTTCTATATAATTTTCTTTAAATAAATTTCTTAATTAATCCTTAATTTTCTTTAACATCGCTTTCGGAGAAAATATTTATTTCAAAAAAATAAAAATTTTCTATCATTTTCTCGTATTTTTGAAGTCAGAAATTAAAATTACAATCAAATTTGCTAACAACAAATTTCATTAAGAAAGCTTTATATTTCCTCCCGGCAGGCCCTATCGGGGCTGATAAATGTTTTATCCAAAATATCATACAAACTGAAAATTTAACATTAATGAACCAGTTTCAGTGCAAGAAATAACGTATCGAAAACAAAAATATATTCAGGTTTAGAAAATTGTACTGTAAACTTCGGCCTATGTACATTTTATTGCAAATCATTATTTTTTCACAAAAGTCCAAAAATGTTTACTTCTCAAAACTTAACCTGGTAATTCAGCTCCTGGAAATTGTATGATTGCTTCGGGAATGATGATATTTTACAGAACGCCACTTCAAGCCATAGGTGGCCAACTTGTTAATCAGGCTTTCAATTCGACAGTTAACTATTCAAACTCGCCAAGACCAGAATTTAAAATTCAAGACTTTATTGTAGCATCTGGTTCTGCATGCACTGCGGCTTTTGGGTAGGTCCATTCTTTAATATATAATCTATATGATGGACGCTACAAAATCATTAATTTGCCCATTAATTGATTTTGTTAAGTGAATCTTTCTCACATTCAAAGTTTTCCCTGGAGTAAATTGCTATATTTCAAGCCTCTTCTTGTATTAAATAAACGTGATACACAAGAGAGGAGTATTTTTGTGATTGCAAGCGCTCACGAGATCTTGAAAGACTTTGGTTGGATAGAGTTCAAACATTTATATTTTACATAAACTGTTGCGTTTTGTGGTGACTTCATGAAAATATTCGTAGTTATTTCCAAATCTATACTGCGCAAAATAAATTTGAAATTTGTGTAGATGTAAATAAAGTTTTAAGCATGAACAAAATGGCTTCTCGTCCAAATGTGCCCGCCCTTGTTGGTCGTTTAGTTCCTTTTGGCGCTGTTTGTGTTGCGCAAATGATTAATCTCCCTTACATGCGAAAAAGTGAAATTATAACAGGAATGCCGTTAGAGGACGAAGAAGGAAATATCGTAGGGTACAGTCCAAAAATTGGGCAGGAATCTATAGCAAAGGTTAGAAATTTAAGCAAAACATTGTTTAGATTATATTTTTGCTTCGGGAGATCTGAAGTAATAATCTTTGTAGGTTGTTGTCTCACGAATTCTTATGGCTACTCCAACAATGGTTTTGCCAGCGTTGCTTGTGAATGCACTTTTGAAAGAAGGAAAATTATTAGCTCGAAAGCCAAAACTCACAAATCCTCTGATGGTAAGCAATACATTTATAATAATAATAATTAATAATAAGTACAATATGTGTTTTTTTCGTACGAACAAAAAATAATGAAACTGTATTATCGCAAATTATAAATTTAATAAAAAGAATTTTAATTAATTTATTATTAATTATTATATATTATTAATTAATTATTATTAATTATTATTATTATTATTAATTATTATTAATTATTATTAATTATTATTAATTATTATTATTATTATTAATTATTATTAATTATTTATATAATTAATTATTATTAATTATTATTAATTTATTATTAATTATTATTAATTATTATTAATTTTATTAATAATTATTATTAATTATTATTAATTATTATTAATTATTATTAATTATTATTAATTATTATTAATTATTATTATTATTATTATTATTATTAATAAGTATAATTAATTATTATCATAATTATAAATTATTATAATATATATTTGTATACTATTAATATATCCGCGTTTTAAGTACTGGTACGAGTTGTCTTTTTTAACTTAAAGCAAAACTTTTTTTGAACAGTTTACAATGACTGTGAAACTCACTTCCTCGACCAGGCTTTTAACATGTGATTATTACGTTGTGGCTACGCATTATAACCAAAAAGTGATAAAGGAATATAATCCTCCTTGCGATCACAGATGAAATTATAAATGCTTCATTGGGTTTCGTTAAGAGGGAGATAATCAGCTTTTGTACTATGGCTTAATAATTTGCTCATTTTAACAGTTTGCAAAGCTATGTTGAAATCATAATTTGAAATACAGAATGTAGAATTATTATTATTTGGAAAATATTTCATTTTCTGATCAAGTAAATATTTTAACAATCATTAAGGTATTCTTAATTGGTCTTTCCTTGACTTGCACAACACCAGCATGCTGTGCGATTTGGCCTCAACGAGACTCATGCAGTATAGACAAACTCGAGCCTAATTTACGCGAAGAACTTGGACTCAAAGGAATATCAACTGTCCATTATAATAAAGGACTATAAGAACCTGATTTATCCACAAAATTAATTTATTTCTGTCACATGTTGATCGATTCATATTATTGTGCCAGATTATTGTGCCATATATTTGAGTCATATCATGAAGTCAGATATATGAAAAATAATTTCTAGACAATGCAATCTGAACTTGCAAGTTGATATCGTTGTCTATGCATTATCTTCCATATGAGTTATATTGTTACAGTGCGTAAAATTGTCGCTCAAGATTGAGATTTAGAGACGCGCTCAATCTCGAGACCTTCTATTTGTTTTCCTCGAGTTAAAATTATACATACTGTATATTAAATTAAAAAACGTTACATGTAAAGTTTTCATTTCAAACCAAATTTTAACACTTAATATTTATTATTACTAGAAATTCGAACTCAACGTCGATAGTTTTCTAAACTTCGCTTGAAAAATACCACGAGTGACTCTAGAACAACATTTTTGTCGAATTATTTTCGATTTAATTGTCTTGTATTCTGTTGATCCTGAAAAAATAAGACTAATCTTGAGAATGAGAAAGAAAATATTGAGAAGTTGAAAATAAATATTTTAAAAAATCGTCTTTTAAACAAATATTTATTAACTCCAACGTTTCGCTTACGCATTTTCAGGCTACAGTTTTTTCAGGCTACAGTTCATTACAAATAGTTTGAAAATCGAACTTTCTTACTTTCTTGAACATTTTTGATAATTAACTTATAAATTTCAAAGCATGAAAATAAGATGAGGCTGCTACTCCAATAAAATATGAGCCTTCGTTATACAATCATACGATTTGGTCGGAAAATTTCGTCTTTTAGTTTTCAAAATACATCATAAAATATTCAAATTGATTTCCAGAGGGCTTCAGCTAACAAGTCGAAATGAAATAAATTTAAGGCGTTTATTGAACAAACAATCTATTTTCACCGATTCGAAAAAAAATGGTTGGCTTACACTTTTCATAGATTTTCCATGCACCACTTTAAAGTATTGCAAAAAAGCTTTCGTTTATATTATGAACGCCGAAAATCAGAAGCTATTTTCATTCGAATCTTAAGACCTAATTCGAATGAACAAAATAAACATCGCTTTTTTACATTATTTTAACGTGGGCATTTTTTCAAAAATTAAAGTCTTTTGCCCACATTTTAGTTTCTTGCTAAATTCTTTCTTAAATGATATTTTGTCGCTTACTTTATTTACTTAGATTAGAACTCGAAAAGGTGCTGAACTTATTATTTTAACTAAACTCACCCTCTTTATTTTTCTGAACAAATCAGTCCACTGTGGACTGTCCACAATCCAGAAGATGCTTATAAAAGCGAAACGTTAAATTAATTTATTTTATTGATTTTTGTAAATTATAGTTGAAGAAAAACAGTCCAGCAAAAAGCTTGGATCAGTTGCGTCGCCTGTACGACTCGTACCCATATTAAAATTGAGAGAAAAAAAATGGTTATTGAATTACTCTATGCAGTCAGTAATCTTCAGTGCTTCATTAAAAAATCATATTTCCTCGAAGTGATATTTATATTTGATATGTTTAGCATTCGCAGCGGGAACCTAATAGACTGAACTAAAACTGTTGATAAACATTTATTTGCTATCTAAAAAAATTTTTAAATTAAAATGTTCGAAAATTTTCGATAAAATTTTGGTCATTTTGACAAAAAAAAAGAGTAGGCGGAACACTTTATAAGCTGAAAATATTTGGGTCAATACTTATGAATATTTAATTAATTTTTTCATTTTATGCAGAAATCACAAAGCTTTCAGATGCGCATAGTGAGAACCATGCGGAAGACTGCGGAAAAATTGCAAATGCCGATTTATTATTTTAACCGTCAGTTTCCCTGGCCAAGATGCCAAACAAAAATAAAAAAAATTTTACATTTTATTTCTTCGTAGTTTTTTGTCAAGATATTTTTTTCCGTTTTGGTCTCATCATTTTAATTTAAAACTTAGAATTTTGACCGCTGCGTACCCTAGATATGTAACATATAATTTTTGTCTGCATCATTATCAATCATATTTTGATCATAAATCACTTTAATTTGCTGAGCTTTTGCTTTATGAAATAAATTTCGAAATAAAGTTAAAAATTGAGAACAAGTTTCTAACAGGTCAACACTGAAGTATAATTTTTTATGAACTGAAGTTGTGAGACTGAGTTTATTGAACAAAAACAATAAAAGAACATTTTCTGAATTAAGGCGAGTTGATCAATCACATTGATAGCATTATTAGTTTACAATTTGTTGTGGGAATGAGTCAGGAGTTAGTAACAGGGATCGGAAACTGCACCAATGGTTTGTTTCAACGTACAAAATATTCGGTATTATCTGAATTTACAGTTATTTTCAATTGTTGAATGCAATGTTCACAAAACTTAGCCGTCAATTACTTTAAATGTCCCATTACCAGGGTGCGCAGCGGGAACCCTACATACTAAACAAAAACTGTTGATGCAAAATTGTCTCAGCAATCTCCAGCTTACTGTCCTCAATTCTTAACAATAACCGGTATTTTACCGATGAAAAATTCGATTTCTTCAATTTTTATTATTATTATTCTTCGGAGCTTTATCTTTTAAAAAAATACTTCTTCCGCAGTTTCAAAATCCGTGAGCGGAAAAAAATGTGTTATTATTAATTTTATGATTTATGTGAGATGAAGGAAAGATTATTTGGATCAAGGGCTCTCAGCTGACAGATCGTGACTCTTTGAATAATACAAACAACGCGGGATACTAGCACTCGATCAAAACCCTGGATTTCAAAAAAGACTGATTCCATTGGTCAGTATTTGAGCAGATCAACCGATCAAAAATTTTCTGATTCCGTTTTTTTCAAATAGTCAAGATTTGTCGGTTAAGGGCCCTTTATCCATGTTTCAAAAAATTAACTTCAGAAAACTTTCAATTTTTATCCAACTTCAAAATTTGAGCATCAATTTGAGTATCAAAAACCCGCAATTTGAAATGATCTGTAAAATGTTAGTCCGACAACAATAATAGCGGGAATGAATAATAAATTTAAAGCGCCGAAAATTTCTAAATTTTTTCATGAAATTTTACTTATTTTGCATGTATAATGAAAGCGCTGAACATTTAAATCTTTGAATTTCCAGTTTTGTCACCGATTTTGTAACCAGTTTACTGGTTGATATAATGTATATGTAGCGTCTTCTATAATTAAATCGACCCACAGAAGTACTGGGTTGAATGTCTGAACAAGCAAATAACAGATCAAATTGTAAAAAAATTCTGTGAAATTTTCTGGTCGTCACTTGATCAAGATATAGGGATAAAAATTCGATTGGTGGACACGCTAGGTATATGACAAAACAGCGACCCTTCGAGCTTAACCGCTTTGTCAGTATAACTAGGAAACCAATCGATATACAAACGTATTGAAAAATGGTATAAACAGGTTAATAGCCTATATTATTGACAATAGGTAATAAGTATGTTAAAAAAATTATAAAACATTGATGACTCTTTTATCGATACAAAATGATATACTGATGGTTCAACTTTTTTCTACCGAGAATGAAGTCCGCAATGTTTAAGTATTATCTATAAATAAGTATTACTTATTGCACTGTTCATTCTGTTATGAAAAACATAAGCTTTATGCAGGGTGGCAATAAAGGAAATATTATATCGATCATGATGCCCGAGTAAGTTAAATCTCTAATTCCCTGTTTTTTTAAAAGGCAAATGAGAGATTTAAGGTACTCGGGCATCATGATGAATATAGCCGAAAGTTATTTACGATAGATATTGAGCTTTTTCGGCGATATTGGCTCTTTCGGATATGGGGACAAAAATATTTGTATTTATTCAAACATGAAAAACGCGTTGGCATTCAAAATGACATCATAACTTGAGAAAAATTCCAATTTTACGAGGAGTTTTACAATAAGTTCAATTTAAGTAAAATACCAACATGTGTAGAATTACATATTTCATCAAACTCAATCAAGTAAAAATTAAGATGGAAGATTTGAAAAATATTATTCTGCAATATGACATCACTCATGACGCGTTCCTAACCCTAACCCATGAGTCATGGGCCATGACGCATGCGACGTGATTTATTATAAAAATCGTGATTTTGCGTAGGTTTTTTAGGCGATATCATCCCCTCCTGGCAATCATTGAGTTCTCTGGTTATACTGACAAACGTCAAAATGAGCGTTAAAATCATCAAACGGGTAATCTATGTGAATAAAAGATATACCCCCGTTTAACACTATCCGGAATATTTTGGCCCTACTTCTTAGAAGACACTTCGTTTACTATACAGGGCCCAAATATTCCGGATAGTGTAGAAGGGGGATAAACGTTTATCCTTTCACATAATGGTAATTGAAAGTGTTAATATAACAATACCCAAAATCAATTATTGATATCCGCCGTTTATAATTAGCATGATAACTTTGATGGAAATTGCAATAATTCCAATTAAAATAGCAGCAATAGCACATCCTTCAAATTTCTGTTTTGATCGTTTTGCTGCAGTGACATTATTCTTGGCTTTAATCGGTTAAATAAATCAAGTAGTAAAATGATTCAACGGGTTTGACTAGAACTTTCACGGTTAATACAAACAATTAAAAGAAAGTTCAAAAATTTTGAGAACAAATGAAAACACAGTAAAAACTTGAAAGGCACAGAAAAACAGTTCCGTGGACAGAAGGCTCTTCTTCCAGCGCTGTTTACAGAAAACTCCTACAAGATCAATCATCAATCGTTGCTTTATGATCATGTTTAAGAATTGCATTTTTGAAAATAAATTTCAAATTCTAGAAATTTCATGTTCAATTATAAAAAAAAACGTTTGAAAAACAAGGCTCATCAAACCACGTGATACTATCTGGTGATATCTTCTAGGACAAAGATCTTTATCTTAATAACTGCGCAGTGGTCTTTTTCACTGAATATATTTGCCTGATTAAGTATATATGTTGAGAATCAAAATTTACTTCTTAATAAGTTCGAAATATAATATATCATTTCTCTCAAACCGATATCGAAATAAAAGTTGTTTGAAATTTTTCGGCACATTCAGCCAAAATCCTGACCCCTGAGGCGAAAATCGAAAAAACAGAACCGATTCACTAAAATTCAGACAATTTTCTAAATTCTCATCAAATCTCAAAACTTTTCGATATAAGCTCTAGGATCCTTGTTTCTTTGAAAAAAGCTGAAGGACTCGTCTTTGACCGCGGTTAACCAAATGGTTGGTGAGATTGGTACTAAACTGTCAAATGGAATTGTGAGATCAAAGATAGAGCTTTCTAATGTATGTTTCAAAATTTTCCAGTCTGCATTTGTCTAACCGTACGAAGCCTCTGAAATTCGAAAAATCACTAACACCACCCCTTAAACTTGAGCAATTTTATGAACGATTATTCAGTTTTAAGCAGGAGAAAAATTTCAAAAAAAATTCAAAAATATTTTTTTAGTGATCGTGATATTTATAACAAGCTACAATTTGGACATAATAGAAGAATTGACGTTCCTACTTAACATCAGGGTTTGAATCAAAGTAACAGCAAAATTTGACCGATTCCCTATTTCGTTTTTCGCAGCGTTAAAATAATATGCACTTATGACCCCAAGTGGACAACAGCAGCATAACAGTGAGAAAACCAAAAGGGCACAGCTTGGTGGTTCCTCTGTGGCTGCAACCTTGATTTACTTTATTTTCATTTATTTTATATAAATTATTAAGAAATACCAACTTCACGGAAAAATTATATCCAGAAGAAAATTAAAAAGGTTGGTTAATTTTGTCAATTTTTTAATCGCTTGATTATTTTTATAAGATTGTAAACAAAAAAAAAGAACTTATAAAATTTTCTAAGTCTGAAAATTAAAAACTTTGCTCTCTGGCGCTAAAATGTTCCATTATTTCACCATGCACTATCATTGATAGTCTATGAAACAAGTCGTACTTAATGATTGTTCAGTGCTTTTTAAAACTTTATATAACGATCCTAAAAAAAAATGATAATTTTCAAGTGTTCCCATGAGTAAAAAACTGCGGCAAAAAATTAAGAAAGAAAATTTTCTTATAATTGTGTTGAACGATTGACTTATCAAGGGGTGGTGATCAAAAAATGAGTCTTAAGAAACAAATTAAATTTTAATATTATTTAAAGAAAGATCGATGATTTCGAGTAAATGGGTAGTCTTTTTATCACAATACATGCTCAAGAAAGCACTTTTTGATGGTTTCACAAATATTTTGTGTGGAATAAGTTGAAATTTATGAATTTTTTCAAAATCAAAATACGATTTTCAGCAAACTGAGAAGTTTGAACAAAACTTTCTAAACTGATCTGCAAGGACTATTTAGCTGCAGATTCATGTTAGTTTCCAATGCTTAACTTTTAAATCCAAGGAGGAAATACATTTTGATAAAGACCCCAAAAATAGAGTCAAAATACTGTTTTTTGGTGATACGGATGCCAAATAAAAAAAAAATAAAACGCTCAGATTTGACCTGCTGGTTTTTCTGGTCAATTAAACTCATGTATCATTGTTGTTCCTGAAAAACTCAGGGAGTAAATACATTTAAAAAAAAAATTCCGACAGTTTTTCTAAGCAAGTTATCAATTGAACAAGCCATTCGGCCTGTTTGATTTTAAACGATACAAGATTTTTGTTCAAATATATTAAAGAGACGTAATATTTCGTCCAACGATTTGTATTTTTGCAATAATTGGTCATTGAACACCCCTCTAAATGAAACGGCCATCTCCTTAAGCGGTTGGTACGACCTGCAATGATAAACAGCTCATATAACAATTAAGATTACAATTCTGGAAATTTTTATCATTAATTTATGTACGAATGAATGTCATGAGCTGTGCATCAGGCTTTTCTAACCCAGACAACCGACTTATTGACGACCATCAAGTTAATGAGAAATCTAGAGAATAGATAAAATTTTATGCTGAGAATTACCAGGTTTTTTGATTTTTGTGTCATCATTTGTACACCAGTATAACTGAGTGGTGCATAAGCTCGCGGGCTGCAGAAATGACGAGTGTTTTGCTTTGAACCCTTTTGAGCGTTGTAAACTGGTTGTATACTGCCTGGCACAACATAAGCCGCTCGATTCGGCATTTCTGGAGGTTCGGAACTCTTTTCACAGCTTTTATATTCATTTTCCGCAAAAATGGCAAATTACGGTAATTTATGCTATAATATTCGCACGCTTAGAAGCTGAACGAAAAGGGTTGGCAGTAAAATGCCAAATAAGTAAAACGTAAAAAATCGATGTGCTATATCTTTTTCGCAGTAAAATATTTTCTTTGGAAAAATATTATTTAAATGGAAATTTGATCAAAATTTAAACAATAAAGTAAAGTTGATAATTTGATCAAAATTTGTTGAGAAAATCAAAAAATTAATATTTTTTAAGTAAAAGATCTATTTCAAGAAAGTTATTCTGAACTTTGCTTTTTCATTTGTAAAAATATTGGAAAAATTGCAGAATTTGATTGCAGACAAAAATATCAGCATTTTTTTGAAAGAAGAAATACCTTTGTTTCTAAAAAATTGAAAATTTCCCTATATTTTGACGTTTTTTTATATTTAAGTCGCCTTGCCAACCCAACAAAAACACCAAGTACTTTTTAGCTACTCTTCAATTATACTGAAAATTTCTCTTCCTGTTAATTATTAAAGGACACTTTTCATTTTTTGTGAGCTGGAAGTGTTCATGAAAAACTTTCTCAATTAAGAGGCACACTAATCCTCGAAATTCTTGATAATGATAATTCCATGACGTTTAACTGGGAAAAATCAATTAAATATCTTGGTGAAGGAAATAACATAAGAATATCCCTTGATGGGACTGGTTTATCATATGTGTCTCCAGTTTGGCAACAGCTTTAAGATGTGTGCTGTACTGTTCAAATGTAAACTAGTAATTATTTGGATATACCGGTATAAATAATCTTAATGTCTGATCGACTGACAGTGTTTAAAAATAAAATAATGATTAAGTTAAAATATCAACTCGTTAACATAACTGGCTTGACTCTCGGTACTATTCTCTTCGTATCCGATGCCGAAAAAGGATTATTTAGGGCGCTAAATGCCTTTATTAGTTACAATTCTGTATGAACAAGACGATTAAATTGCGCGTTTCACCTCATCCAAAATACGAGGTCATATTACGCGGAAGAACTACTCACAGAAACTCAAAATAATTGTTATAATTTTAACTAAAAAATTAATCGAATTCATTTAACATCTTTTAAACTACACTATCGACCCTGTTTTGCTGGTGAGGCGATTCTCAATCCCTTTTAAACCAAAATTTAAGAAACTGAAATTGTGAAAAATGATAATCAAAATGAAGTGATTTGCCAAAAATTACTAAAAATTAACACAAAAACACTAAAAAGGTGAGTTGCGGACGGCGAGTCATTATCATGGGCTGAATATATAATGGAAACTCGAGATTTCAATTTCGTGGATACAACTTCAAACTGTTTTGTACGAAGAAATAAAATAATCAAAGATAAAATTGCAAAACACCGTCTAAGAAAAAACAAAAAAAATTTATTGTGAGCATAAAGGAAATAATTGATGAAATCATTTTTTGATAACTAATATATCTTTGAAATTTATCTTTATTAAATATTTAGTTTTCATTCAATAAAATACAGTGATGGTCACATCATGTATACGATTAAGTATAACTGTTCAAAAACGAAATAAGTATTATTGATTTTATTGTCAAGTATTTGAATCAATGATCTCAGAAAATGTTGCTCGCGAATAACAAATTGTTTCACAATCGTGAATTCACAACCGTGATTTACAATCTTGTTTTCAGAATTCACGTGAAAATCCAAAAAATATGAATGCCTGCTGGTTTTTGCCATAACTCGCGGGCAAACAGACAAATTATGCATGCCCGCGAATTTTATCGAAAAACCCCTGCTTTTTACAAAACTGGCGGGCAAAACAAATTTTCTGAAAATGTTTGCCCGCCATATTTTTATAATTTGTTACTCAGCGAGTTATTGAGAAAACTTGCGGGCAAACAATGCCCGCCAGTTGCTCAGCTACCCTGGAAATTTTAAATAATTGATTTAAACATACAGACTAAATAATCGAATTGATATGCTGATTAAATTAATTTTTTGAAAAATTGAGTTATTAATATATCTTCCTTTCACACTATGAATAAGATTTGGTCAATTATACTAGATAATCAACTACGTTCACGCGACACGGACCAAATCTCACTCATAGTGTGACAGAGAGATCTTGAGTTTAAAAATTATTGTTTAAATTAAGACTATAGAATTCCGACTGATTTGATCACAGCTATATTGATCAACGGACCTGAGACTCTGAGGCTCAGAGTACAAATCCTAACTATTTGAAAAATGCGAAATCTTAGCATTTGATTGGTTTATCCTTTCCTAATCTGACCAATGAAATCAGTCTATTGCGCAATCAACGGTTTTGATTGAGTGCTAATATCTTGCGTTGTTTGTATCATTCAAAAAGTTAGGATTTGTACTCTGAGGTCCGTTGATCCATATAACTTGTCGTGGGGAGAGTACGCGCGTTCCAAGAAAGTTCATTTTTCGTATTCAGTAACTTGAACCCATGCCGCCGTCTGAAACACTCCTCACAATAAGCATTGTAAGTAAGAGCTTAATGCTTTTCGAATAGTTGTGAGATTGATCATCAGAATGTTTTACTCGTTTATTTGGGAAACTATACGTTTAACAAAATGCCGATCTTATCATACGCAGCTCTTAATTTGAAAAATTTCTATATGAAAATATTCTATGATAATCTTGCCTTGTACGCCCTTGTATCTGTTCCCCCGCGTTTTGGTGGTTACCAATAGGCTATGAGCGGACCCAGGCTGGGTTGAGACCCAATCTCAGTTTAAGAACTGGTTGAGTTTCCAAAGGACGTTTGCTGGACTAGGTCTAGAGTTCAATTAAAAAGAACGAAGAAATAAGAATTGCAGTGTTTTGGTCCGCATGACACTCTGTGAAAATGAAAATAAATCTGTACGAACAAAATCGTACATTATATCATTTAATTTATATGCCCGATAAGAAAATGAGGTCAAGCGCAACATAAAGTAGCAGATTCTGTACATTGAAAAAAAAATTTTGGAACTTCAATTTCTAAATTTGTTTCTCATTCAAATTTAATTATAAATGCAAAAACTATCTTTATTTCACAAGATGTGTATCCACTTCTTTCTTCTTGAGATTGTTCTGTCAGATCAACTCGATTATTCGTAGGCTTGTTCATGGTTACTGCAGCACCTTCACCACACTGCAATGCAGCACGATTATCTGCCTCATCGTAAGTAGGTGGTGATTGAGCATTTTTCAAGGGTTGTTGTGTATTCATAATAACTGCAACTTATCTGAAAAAATAAATATTTCAAAACTATTTTTTTTTCAGATAGTGCTGCAGCATGCTGTGACATGAACTATTGAGAAAAATATTTCTTGAATGTCGGAATCGACGTTTTTGAAATTTATTTTCTAAGTAAACGCGACAGTCAATGTTATCTGAAAGTTTTGGAAACATGCGAAGTCTGCATGACGCAATTTGCAGAGCAAATTTTTTCAATAATTCGAAAACCCACACTTGGTGCAAATCAGGGGTCAGCAGACCAAAAATAAAATTAACCTTGGAACAAATCAGATCGAAAAAAGCCGATCCGTTTGAATAAACAGTAAGGATAATTAAAAAAAGAGATTATCAATAATTATGACTGTTTACTAAACATGCAGAAAAAATGGAGGCAGTAATTATGCAGGAGCAATGAAATAATTCAAGAAAAACTTTTGCGTAAAATTCGTGTATTAATTTTGTATTTTGCTGCAAAAAACAACCTAAAAATGTTTTACAATTATCAAATGGATTCCAATAATTTGTTCAATTTATCTTCATTAAATAAATTTTTGTATTAAAACTTTTAATTAAAAAGGCTTAGTTTTCACTAGATTTTTGCAGTTTTTTCCATATTTTTCAAAATCTGCCAGTTCTGTTCTCCGTTTCATAGTGCAGATAATCTCTAGAAATCAATGAAGATAGAAATTAATTCGATAAATGGGCATCAGAAATTCTTCTCGCGAGTGTAAATTTATACAAATGAAAGATAATTCTCTTCTAAACGGTTAATTTTGTTATGTTTTTGAGCGAGAAAATACAGAATCCACTAAGACCTTAAACCATTAAATTTGAGTCTTTGTTGACAAAAAATACAATAACAGTACTTTTATTTGTTTTCGAAATTGTCATCCCTTGTTTTGATTATTTATCACTGAAGCACATTAAAGGGCAGGGGTTGTTGTGACGAAAAACAAATCTTGATGGTTAACAAAAAATATAATAACAAAACATGTACCGCGTGAGTATCGCTAACAAAAAATGGATTTGAAAAAAATATTGAACCATGGTTTTGTACGATCGACAATTCTTATTTTTGAATTATCTAAGATTATATATCCTTTATATATCCTTTATTGCACTTTGTTTAGAATGCGTAGCCACAACGTTTTAATCACACGTTAAAGAGAGTAGTGGCTACGCATTCTAAGCAAAGTGTAATAAAGGGATATCCTGTGTGAAATTGTGCGCCGATCACAAACGCTGATTCATTTTTCAAAAATGTATTGCATAAAATGCATAATATTTTTTTATTGTCTGAAATAATTCTCAGGACATATTTCGTTGAGAACGTTTTTTGTTGAAACATGTTCTTTCTTTATAAATGTTTTTTAAAAAACCTTTTTTTTTGTCAGAAAATGTATTTTTAAAAAATGGCTATTAATATATTGTGAACTTGGACCTGATCCACACATGGGGTGCGCAGCGGAACCTAACAAATCAAACTTAAACTGTTGATGAACTTTTTTTGGGCATTCTCCTTATTTTTATCACTAAGTTCAATTTTAAACAAAATTGATTCAGCGTTATTATAAAGAAGACAACCCTCATCGACAAACGTGCTTTATTTCTATAAAATATTTCAAAAATTAAATGCTCAAACATTTTGGGTTCATTATATACTGAGTTCTTAATGGAGGTTAATCATTTTCTGCTTAAACATCATTAAGTATTATTTTTTTAGTACTTAATAATATTTAATAACTCAAAACAATACTTAATTTACATAAAGTATTTTCGACTTAATAAAATTTTTTTCAGCATTTAATGGAAAAAAAATATTTTTTTTTCTGAACTTAATCAAAAAAAAGTATTTTTATCAAGAAAAACCAAATAATACTTTTTTCAAGTTTTAACATTTTTTCTTATGTTCACATGTTCGTTCACACGATTGGAGAACGAATTATAATACGGGAAAAACGGTTAAGGGGGATGTGATCGATGTAAAGAAGCGTAGGCTATTATAAACTGAAGGTCTGAAAGTGTAGACAATTGTGAATCGAACGCTTAGAGGACATCTACGCCACGATATAGGAAACGTTAATCTTTGATGAAGTATGCTTTGATTTTAGAACGCTCTTGGGACATATACGTCACTTGGAACTTTTAGGAACGCTCTTGGGACATATACGTCATTTTAAAATTTGGGAACCGCTCTTGGGAGATTTACCCTATTTCGAAATTTTAGGAACGCCTTTGGGACATCCACGCTATTTTGAAATTTTAGGAACGCTCTTNTTTGAGAAATCATACCACATTTTTTGTGGATTTTCGGTCGAAACTATTTGGAAATATTTTGAAAATTTTCCTCATTTCTTGTTCAAAAACTTTAAACTTATTTTTATGGAATCCTCAGCTGAAAATATAGGGAATGGCTAGTTTAACTTTAATCAAATATGTCCTCGTTTTGTTTCTTCGCTCTTGTTTATACTCTGAAATATACTTTTTTGAATGTAAATACGGTTTGCGCGAAATGTACTTTAGCCCTCTTTAATCAAAAATTTAAGAAAAAATTATTTCACCGAGACTTGCCCAATTGGTAAGCCGACTTGTTCACCACGCAAAATTAAATAAATTTAACTCATGAAAATTAATATTTCTTTCGATGTGCTAAAATTTTTTTTTTTTTTTGTCTTTTTTACAAAATTTTAATTTTCGATTTTGACGTAGAAATCATATGAAATTAAATTATTTTAATTTTCGATCGTGATCGAGACCATTTTTTAAAGCTTCTAATTAATAAACAAGAAAAAATAAACTCTAATGTAATTTAGACACCTAAAGTACAAAAGGCGTGTTTTTAGAGTGTTTATTTTAAAGACGATTTATAAAGTAAAAATAATCGATCTGAAAAAAAACAGATTAAACAAAGTGAGCTCAAAGGTGGCAACTTACGTTTGAAATACTTTTTACTCAAAAATTATGAGGTGGCAAAAAGTTTCCAATGAAGACAAAAAAAATTGAAAAAGTGCAAATCTGCCAAAATGCACCGACCCCCCTTAAAGGGGAGGGGTTATTGTGACGAAAAACAATTCTTAATGGTTAACGAAACATATAATAACAAAACATGTACCGCGTGAGTATCGCTAACAAAAAATGGATTTGAAAAAAATATTGAACCATGGTTTTGTACGATCGACAATTCTTACTTTTGAATTATTTGAGATTATATATCCTTTATATATCTTTAAGAGTGGCCAAAGTCAGCCAATCAGGAACCGCCAAAAATTTTTTAAATTTTTTTCTGAAAATTTAAAAAAAATAATCTCCGTAAAATTTCCTACAAAATAGCTTCCTCGATTTTTTCTTATTTTTAGCCCTTCCCTAAAATGGTCTCCACTTCGGCCACTCTAATATCTTTTATTGCACTTTGTTTAGAATGCGTAGCCACAACGTTTATATCACACGTTAAAAGGTGTAGTGGCTACGCATTCTAAGCAAAGTGTAATAAAGGGATATCCTGTGTGAAGTTGTGCGCCGATCACAAATGCTGATTTATTTTTCAAAAATGGATTGCATAAAATGCATAATATTTTTTTATTGTCTGAAATTATTCTCAAAACATATTTCGTTAAGAATGTTTTTTTGTTAAAACATGTTTTTTCTTAATAAATGTTTTTTTTAAAAAACCTTTTTTTTGTTAAAGAATGTTTTTTTTGTCAGAAAATGTATTTGTAAAAAATGGCTATAAATATAACGTGAACTTGGACCTGATCCACACATGGGGTGCGCAGCGGAACCTAACAAATCAAACTTAAACTGTTGATGAACTTTTTTTGGACATTCTCCTTATTTTAATCACTAAGTTCAATTTTAAACAAAATTAATTCAGCGTTTTTATAAAGAGGACAGCCCTCATCGACAAACGTGCTTTAATTCGATTAAATATTTCAAAAATTAAATGCTCCAAAATTTTTGGTTCATTTTTAATGACCAAAATATTCGAAAAATTAATCCGATCACAAATTTTAATTTCAATTTCGATAAATCTTTCATGGTTTATTGCATTACACAACCTTCTCAAACGTCTTGACACTTATTATTATTATTATCGATTTATTTGCAGTCATGGTGAGACCGTCTACAATTCTCATTAACCTCAGCACTCAGCAACCCTCAAATATATCGGGGTGCAATGAGTTGCCTTTCGCAGAGAGTTGATTATCTGCAACAGAATTCCAGTACAGTATATAGTTTTTACACAGTGAATAAAGTTGTTATATGAATGACAGCGTAAAAGCTACACGCGTCCTAAAAACTTGATACTTCTGTATAATCACATTCTAGAACTTAGATAATGTTAGTTTTATTAATCGCAAATACATACTTACTGTGGTGAACTTTTGGGATAAATCAGCAGCGTTTTAATGATACTTTATTATTCAATACAATATACCTAGCTATATTATTTTATCAAGTAACGATCTTGTCTAACTTTTCATTATTCTTTACCATCACTATCGAAAGATAGATCATCGCCAGTCAATGCCTGAGCATAACGTGATTTTACTTAAACGTATTTGAAATTAGATAATACTGTTTATCTTAAAGTCTTCCCTGTAGGTTGATGGTAGTAAATCCCCGTAACCACGTATTCTTATCAGGAATCATCTATCGGAGCTCGGAGAGAATAAAGACTGGTTCTAAAAGCCCTATTTTATGATTTTTGAAATGTTTTGTCAGGACGTTTTGAGAAACCGTCAGGACGTTTTCAATACTACTATTTTTTGATAATTTTATCTTAATAATAAATTCTATTTTTAGTTTTTCTTCAACTTTATGAAAATCAACGCTAACAATCAGATTTTTAGCAAGAATAACAAAAAAATCTTGGCAACACTTAAAACATTAATTTTTGAAAATAAATTGTGATAATTTTGGTGAGAATTCCGGTGAAAATTGATTATTGATTGAGACTATATGATGTATAGACTATTATTCCTTTAGTTATGATGCCTCTGATTATCTAAAATTAGTTCTAAATACTTTAAAGAATTCCCCGTTTAGTGGTAGTTTCAGATTTTTATGCACTGTATTTAAATTCTTCCTAACAATACGCGAATTTCTGAATATTTCGAATTGAAATTATTTTTGTCTCCCCATATCGTCAAAGTGCATTCGCCACATGTTTTTGAAATAAACGTTCAGTGATTGTTGAGCCTTCCCCAGATAGCAAGGAAACTGGTTATAAAAACCACCAGGTTTATAAATGTTTATATTTCGACTATTTGGGAATGACTCATCAGGTTTGAGTTCTTCGCAGCCTGAAACTTAGTTAAATTCTCCAAATGTTTTAAAAAGATGGTTCGATTTTCATATGTGTGGTTTTAGATATATCTAAGATTGAACCTAATGATGTTTGTTATCAGTGTTACACTTTCTCTGAGAATGCTCTAAAATTTTTTTGTTTATTTTTGGTTTTTGTGTTGAAAGTCCAACACTAGTGGACACGGCTATTAGACTAATCTGTAATGCTTGTCCTGGTTGAGTTTTGGGTTAATCTCGTTATTCGAGAATTTCGAGTGGCCTTTTCAAGCTTGTA